>CM056605.1:38181307-38428807 GCA_029721355.1 Tegillarca granosa
AAAAAAAACCAAAAAAAAAAAAAAAACTTTAATGTTGACAGATATCGAGTATCAATCGTAGTTTCACTAGAAATGAAGCAGAAATTATCTTTGCTTAATTGCATGTTATCAAACTGTAATTTATCTTCATTCATTTTGAAATTGTTTTATCAAGAAATATTGATTATCACTTCCCAAAGATTTTAAATACAATCGGTTACAAATTGAACCATTAGAGTATTTTGTTTACATCCAAAGGCAACTCCCCTTGATTCCAATTGTTCACACTTATTTTTATTTTACAAATCACATGCATTGGCAATCAACTTTCCTTCCATTAAAAATATTTAGGCCATACTTTTTTTTTTTGAATATTATATCAGAATTTTAATAATATTTAAAACACACCAGTAATGGGATCACCCAGCTTCCTAAAATTCATGAATAAGGTCTTGGTGCTCATCTGTCAAAGCAAAATATTTTTTCAAAGTTTAATCTTGATGAACTGGACTTTTTTCATGAAAATTATATATAATGTTTTTTTATTCATGAAATGTGATGCTATGATAACAAATGCATAAAATAATTTACAGGTAAATTTCAATGCTATTTCATAGCATGTAAATTTAAAAAAAAAACACCAGCATTTTGATCATAGGCAAGGTAATTAGAGTTAATGGTGTTTTACATCTCAGTCAAGATTCTTTCACTTATATCTAGTTTGTCAGTTCTGGAATGGTGGAGGAAATCAGAGTTACCTGAGATAACCACAGACCTTTGCAAAGTGAACTGACAAAGTTTCAATTATCTCCCTTTTGACAAACTGTCAGTTTATTGTGAGATGAACCCCCAGCATATTTGTCAGTACCAATCATTTGACAGTTACTTGTAGGGAGACAAGAGCAAAATGAAACTTTATGTCTTGCTAAGAACAAACCATGCAGCCCTGCTAGGTCCTGAACCCACAACCCTAGAGTAATGAGTCAGTGACTATAACTGTTTAGATGCATGTTTTTACATGCTTTACAAGTATAGAGTTCAATTTATGGATGGGGCCTTAGTGGCTGAGTGGTCTAAAGTGTGCACTTATGGATCACAGTGCCTCTCACTTCCTGGGTTCAAATCCTATTCGGGACAGAACCTAGTGTGTGAAAGTTTGTCAGTTCCCTTGCCGAAGGTCCGTGGTTTTCTCCGAGCACTCCGGTTTCCTCCATTAGCCCAGAACTAACCGCCTTGAAATAAGTGAAAGAATATTGACTGAGGCGTAAAACACCATTACTCCACTCTACTCCACTCAATTTATGGAAAGTTTTTTCCCCACATACATGTAGCTTCTAAACCATGAAACTAAAATCAGACACTAGAGAGTTATACCCTCATAAGAAATCTCATTTTAAACGCAAGTGTTTTGTATTTGATGTTCATCGGAGATTAGTAAATCTTCTCAATTTATCTTCCGCTTTATTCTCCGATTACTCGTAATTTAAGTTATTTTTTAATATCAATTTACAACATTATGTGGTAATCAGATTATGTCATAAACATTCATTTTCAAAATGAAATATATTGCTAGAAATCATATTATACAACTAAAATTAGACAGTGTATAATAATGAAACAAATGGGAGATGTTGTAAATTTGATAATGATCAATGTGCGCTTGCTGGTAGACTCAATTTTGTAAAATATGAAAACTATATTTTTCCCGAAGATATTAGTAATGGTATTTTTTTTACATTGAAGATTCCTGTACATTGGGGTGACTTTCAGAATTTACAGGATCATAGGAACACTTTTTAAAGAAACTCTGCTATAAATTCTAATTTATTGTCGATTGTGATGAGACACTTTCTTTAAATCTGACACAGACGCTGGACAAGTTCGAGACAGGTTATCTGTCATTAGCTGTATATAATTCTGATGTCATGACTCGTAGAGTTTTAATCAATAAAATGTCACCTTACTGTTCTATAATATTATCTTTATAAACTACTTCTTATCATGGTTAAATTTTGAATGGAATACAAAAAAACCTACAGTACAGTAAAACCTGTATATAAAGACCACCCATGGCATCAGTAAAACATATATAAATGCCACCCATTAAATCAGTAAACCCTTTGTATAAACACCACTAAACAATGAACACTGAACAATGAATCTAAACAAAGGTTTATGTGGTATGCTGATTAAGTGCAGAAATTTATTATCAGTTAGTAATTGCACTGATGGACAGAAAGACAGACAAGTCAAGTCAGAAAGACAGACAGATGGACAGCCTGACAGACAAAGATAGACAGATGGACAACCTGACAGACAAAGATAGACAGATGGACAGCCTGACAGACAAAGATAGACAGATGGCAGACAAGTCAAGACAGACAGACAGTCTCACAGTCAGAAAGACAGACAGATGGACAGCCTGACAGACAAAGACAGACAGATGGAAGACAAGTCAAGACAGACAGACAAGTCTGACAGTCAGAAAGACAGACAGATGGACAGCCTTACAGACAAAGACAGACAGATGGCAGACAAGTCAAGACAGACAGACAGTCTTACAGACAGTCTGACTGTCAGAAAGACAGACAGGTGGACAGAAAGACAAACAGATGGACAGCCTGACAGACAGAAAGACACAGATGGACAGCCTGACAAAGACAGACAGATGGACAGCCTAACAGACAAAGACAGACAGATGGCAGACAACTCAAGACAGACAGACAGTCTGACAGTCAGAAAGACAGACAGATGGGCAGCCTGACAAAGACAGACAGATGGACAGCCTGACAGACAAAGACAGACAGATGGCAGACAAGTCAAGACAGACAGATAGCCTGACAGACAGAAAGACAGACAGATGGACAGCCTGGCAGTCAGAAAGAAAGACATATGGACAGTCTGACAGACAGAAAGACAGACAGATGGACAGCCTGACAGACAGAAAGACAGACAGATGGACAGAATATAAATTTAAATTTGACCAAACACTGTACAATGTACATGTACAAATATTTCTATAAAACAATATGACTTTTATTTAACACATGTACCAATAATGGGCAACTACACATAATGGAACAGACACATAAGAAGGTGTCAAATACAAAAGTGTGGTATTAAAGGAATTGGGAAAAAATTGATATAAACAGAAACATCTCAATGTCTTCTCTTTATGTCTATGTAACTGTTACAGAGAAATCAAATAATGGTGTTTAACGCCCCAGACAAGGTTCTTTCACTCATATGAGGTATGAGATGGTTAACAGAGTAACTAGAGAAAACCACCAACTTTAAGCAAAAAAAAGTGATAAACATTCTTACGCTATGGTGGATCAAAACTTACGTGTAACGACAGATGTAGTGATCTATATGTATAAACGTGTGCTTTAGATCACTTGGCTTCTAAAAGCCTTTAGAAACAAAGGCAAAATCAAAATTTTGTTCACATATATAGATTGTTTGTTGTTGTAATAATGTATAACATCACATCAGCAATTTTTCAGCTATTCACGATGAAAGCAAGTATATTATTCTCTATCAATTAATCAAAGAACAAGTGTATGTATTCCTGTGATATGTGAATGTAGCACACACCTGAGGCAACTTTTTGTTAAGACAGCTCACTGATTCAGTATGCCATTGACAAGCATACCACTCATCCAGTCTATTATCCTATTACGTCGGATGAACCAGTCTGTATTCTATTCTTCTAATGCGGATTGCCAGTCAATGAAGCAATATCTCAAATTCTAGAGTCTTATATATGACCAGCTGGGGATCAAACCTACAACCTCCCTTTCTTAAGACAGTTGCTCTACCACTGAGTCACCAAGGCTGTCACATATATATAGAAGAAATAAAATTGGGATAATCCTGTTGTTATGAAACACTGAATCATATTTCCTGGTAACAATGACAATGCACTAGTAATCAGTAATTGTCATTTCCTGCTGAAATCTCTCACTGCTTTATCTAGATTCTACATATAAACACAATGTTCCTACTACTTGAAAACAGGTCTATCTTTAAGTACAAAAAGAAGCTACTTTAAATATCCATGTAACCTCCCCCTCCCAACTTCCCTCATTCCGATTGCAATTAATAACTCCGTTTATCATGTATTTCTAATAAGTTGAGTTGAGTTGAGTTGAGTAATGGTGTTTAATATCCCAGTCAAGAATATTTCACTTATTTTGAGACGTTGTTAGCTACAGGAAATAGTGCAGAAATTTTGTCTGTGCATTGCACTGATGGCATTATACAGCAGGAGTTCTTTATCGTGCCATGCCTACTACAACATGGAACCTCATTTATTTAAAGTTTCCATCCAAAAGAACAGTGACTCTCATTTCCTAATGCCAAGTGCTTGGTGAAAGAACAGTCACTACCTACTTTCATGTCTTCAGACAGACCCGGTCAGGTCAAACCCATGACCTCCCACTTACAAAGTGAGCACTCTACCAACAGAACTACCGCAGTAGTACTTCTAATAAGTGATTTTCTTAAATAGCAGTTTAGGTAGAACTGTTTTCACAAATTAAAACAACATGGAATGTTCATGATCATTTTAATCATTCAAATATTTAAATCAAGTTTTGAGATTTTAATGAGAGACAATTATTTCAATTAAATTAAAATTAAGTTTTGTGATTTTTAATTTGCATGTTATAAAAACATTTATAACATCAAGGAATTTAAATAAAAATTTAAGATTTTTTATGAGATTTACAAACACATACTATAATAAGTTATTTAAAATAATATTAAACATTTTTTGGTTAGTTTAAAAAAAAACGATTTAGGTTTTTAAAATGTTTTTATTTAAAGTTGAAAATTGTGTTAAATACGATAACGATGTGTGAACGATATATATTAGTGATGTCGGGATTATCGCCAATGATCGATTGTCGGTCGTTCTCAGGACAGCGATCCTAATAATCGATCACAAGATAAATAATCGATCATCGCCAACGTCGGCGAGTAGTTTCCGGATTGTAGTAAAGTCCATTTCCTTTCCGGTTCTTGCTACTAAAAACAAAAATGGCAGACGAGGATCAGATAATATATTGTATCCAGACACTTTACACAGTGCAATGCTTTGGCCACTATCAGTCTATCAGAGTAAAAGGAGCTATCTGGCCTTTAACTTACAATCACAAAGCAAAAACACTTGGCTTTTATAATTAAAGTATTTATATTCAGCCTTATTTGTTTCTGAATACTGTATTTATATTCAGCTTTATTTGTTTCTGAGTACTGATGTACAGATACTTAGTAATTCCGATTATTATCGATTAATTGATCGATTATGCCTCTCAGATTATCGATGATGACTTTTTGTCATCAAAAATATATTATTGTTGTTTGTTATGTTTTTATTTTAACAAACATTCTGTACTCTGTTTCTCTTTTATCTTTATTATCTAGACAACACCGATGGTCAAGTGGTCTGTGTTTACGAATCACAGTACTTCTCACTAGATTCCCAAATCGCAGATCTTAATAAAAGTATGCAAGTCTACTTGCCAAAATTAGGATCTTTTTCCTAGGACACTTATTTTCCTTCTCTATCCCAAAAGTGACCGTTTCGAAAATAATGACACAAGTGGCCAAGTGGTCATAAGATAGTGTTAATAAATCAAAATGCCTCCCACCACCAAAGTGTGACCCCCACTCCAGTAGATCTTTATGAGTTGAGTTGAGTAATGGTGTTTAACGTCCCAGTCAAGAATATTTCACTTATATCGAGACGTCGCCAGCCAACAGCGAAAGTGCAGAAATTTTGCCTGTGCATTGCGCTGATGGCATTATACAGCAGGGTTCTTTATTGTGCCATGCTTGCCATGACACGGGACTTCGTTATTTTAAGTTCCCATCCGAAAGAACCGTGACTTTCATTTCGTTATGCCGAATGCTTGGCGAAAGAACAGTCACTACCCGATTTCAAGTCTTGGGTCAGACCTGGTCTGGGTTCGAACCCACGACCTTCCACTTATGGAGCGAGCACTCTACCAGATCTTTATAAGAGAAAGTTAACAAGTCTACCTGTAAAAACTGGGTAGTTTTGTTTTGTTTTTTTTTTTAAAAAACTTCTTTTTCTCCTCTATTCCAAAAGTGACCGGTAACTGACTGCCTGGATAAAGAATCTAGACTGGGGCAAAAAACAAACCTCAAAATTTCCTTATTATTTAAAAATAAATATTAATGAGTACCTTACCAAGCTAAAAATTGAACCTGAATTTATTCTTATGAGACTTTTTTTCTAAATTCACAAATAAAAGATAATTCCAATCCTGAAGCAACAAAATGGCTTGCCTGCATGTCCAATCCGTCAACCTACTGTGATTAAAACTTCAATATCTAACACTGTAATATAGTAATAGTGTTTTATGCCCTGCTTCGCTTCGGTCCATATCATATTTTAAGGGGGTGCCTGCCCGGTTCATAAACTGAGATATAGCCCGCAACCCATGAAATATTTGTTAAATATCCAATACTGTAATATAGTAATGGTGTTTTATGCCCTGCTTTTATACTTACTTTATATAAAAACAAACTAGTACCAGTATTCTCGCATAAAATGTTTATTAAACTGAAAAAGTTTAATCTATCATCCTTTTAAAATTAAGTGTTAAGGCCAAAACAATTTAATTAATAGATTTATATTCTTTTTACACTATTGTTTTTTATTCCTATCAGACCAATAACATTTAATAAATAGGTCATCATCCTTTTCATACAACATACTTCTTCTTCTTCTTCTTCTTCTTCTTCTTCTTATTATTATTATTATTATTCCTTTCAGGCCAATAGCATTTAATAATAGATTATTATCCTTTCATACAACAAACTTTGTATTATTATTTTTATTATTCCTGTCAGGCCAATAGCATTTAATAATAGATTATTATCCTTTCATACAACAAACTTTGTATTATTATTTTTATTATTCCTGTCAGGCCAATAGCATTTAATAATAGATTATTATCCTTTCATACAACAAACTTTGTATTATTATTTTTATTATTCCTGTCAGGCCAATAGCATTTAATAATAGATTATTATCCTTTCATACAACAAACTTTGTATTATTATTTTTATTATTCCTGTCAGACCAATAGCATTTAATTAATAGATTGTCATTCTTTCGTACAACATATCCAGGCCAATACATGTACAACATAATTCATAGATCAATTAAATATAATTATATTTAAAATCTAAAGTTTCAAAAAAAAAAAGATACAATTGTTGCTGACCAACTGGTTCAGCAAACAAAGCTTTAAATAACTGGCCAAGATAGATAAAAATAAAATAATTTAACAATATATCTGCCAAGAATCAAGAAGCCTCTATGGATGAAAGTTGTCAAAAGTGTACATGCTTATCTATTTCAGCGCCTCTCACCACCTAGGTCTGAATTCCTCTCAGGCAGGTCCTTTGAAATAAAAGTTTGTCAATTTACTTGTCGAAGGTCCATGGTTTCCTTTGGGTCCTCTATCACCCAAGTCTTGGTGTATGTGAAAGAATATGATAAGGAAATCATCATTACTTGAACTGCTTCTTTACCCAACTGGGAACCATTACTAATATTAACTTGAATCTCCTCAGTGGCTCAGTGCTAGAGTGGCCACTTCAAGAGCAGAAGGTCGAGGGTTTTCAAACCCTGGCCTGAAGTCATACATAAGATTTTAAACTTTGAGAAACTGCTGCCTCGTCAGGCAATTGGTATTAAGAAAGAAAAAGTATTGACCGGTTTACCAACAGCTAGGATAATGTCACTGGTGAAGTGGTATGCTTGTCTGGGGCATACTGACTCAGTGAGCTAGCACCTTACCAAAAAGTGGCTCTGAAAGTGTATTAGTACGTGGCAGGACATTATAACCACTCTTACATCTTGCAAATACATGCATGATCTTATATTTAGATTTATCATTAAAGATTAATAATTTTAATCTTGTTTCAAAATGGCTGAAAAAATGCTGAAGTGATGTTAAACAACATTACAACCAATCAATGAACAGTATTACCTTGGATGGCCTGGTGCTATGTGAAATCAAATATCTTGGTTTAGGACATACTTCAAGTCCGAATATCCCTTAAATTACATATATGTGGCCTTTACCTTCCTGGCTAAATGTTTCTCACAAATAATTAAATTGAACAGGTCTAATGATATTATAAATTTAAACAATCATCATATTGTTTCTAGAGTAGGCCATTTATTATCGTAAACTGGTTTTTTTCTCTGGTCTTGTTCTTCTTTATTTATATTTATTGAGGGATTAGCATTTTAAAATCTTTACAAGTATGTTTACAAAACCCTAAACACAGGTAAAAACCAAATAATATAAAAAATTAACCAGATAAAAATTTTATTTCTACACAGGATTATATACACTTGACCTACTCAATCTAAAACCTATATCAGATGAAGTAAGTAAGTTATAATTTGATGTGACTAGGTCATCACGTCTAATCTTGTCAAAATGCCGTACTCCATGAACGGTATATCTAAATATTCCAGGGTTTGCTCTAGGCATTGCTAATGTCGCCTTTTTGCAAGTTTTTTAAAATTGGTTTGAGACAAAATATGGCTTCTGGCAATTATTTGGGAGTCAAGGAATTAAAAGTAAATCAAAATAAACATAAAATAAAAGACAAAAATAAGTTGATTTTGGCATCAGAAAAAACAAACCGGTGACAAAATTTCACTTCAGTCGCCATTTCTTGTGAAAAAATATTTGTAGCCAGAGCTAACCCTGTATTCAGAAAGTTTTGTGGCCATGCTATCTATTATTGTTCTTTCTGGGCAAATCATATTATATGGAAGGAAAGCGATATGATTTAGGTAATCTGGTGAAGTGATCATTTAATAAACTCTTTTATGAAACACTCTAAGTATTCAAATTATCCCTTATATAGTTTCAGTCCAAGCAATAATTTTTATTACCAAATTGGGCCAAGAATTTAACCAATGGAACACTAGTACTAGTCCAAAAAAATTAGCAAAAGACGTTACGGTAAATATCCCATATTATTCCTAAACATTTTTTTTTTTAAAAATCCAAAAGTCATCTCCGAGAAATCCTCTGGACATTGTTGAAACAGAAGAAGCGGAAGATGAAGGGGGAAAAAAAGGAGAGGAAAAAAACACAACAAAATAATGAACTTACCATTTTTGCTAAACATGGCCATCATAAAAACATCCCAAGTCTGTTGTTCTTATCTATAATGAAAAATGAAAAAAAAATTATATATGAAATAAAACAACTATGTCTAGATTACTACAGACCTGACAACACTAATTTTCATCAAGAGAAGTCATGCAAACTAAAATGTCAAGTATTGAAGACAGTAATGTACTCAGTCATAATGTTATTGTACCTGGATACAATTATAATCAACCATCAATCAAGTACAGGTAGGTTTCTGTGGCAGATTAAATAAATGTCATCAAAGCTGTACCTGCATGTTTACAAATTCAGCATTTTATATAACGATAAATTAATATGAAAGGTATATTAACATGTAAATGTTTATAAAACAATATATATATATATATATATACTAGTATATAAAATATATTTATATATATATATTGATTGTTGTATATATTGTTCATATTAATTTATCATTATATATATATATATATATATATATATATATTATACAGCTCACAGTGCATATACATAGATAATACAGGTGAAACAATACATCGATACATCATAACATCTACCTTTAGAATATGATTCATGGAACATCTTATGAATAATCTAGATACCCAAATATGATACCTTTATTTATGAAATACTAATTATTTTTCATAATTCTCCTTAAAAAAGCCATAATTCTAACAGAAATATAGATAATTTTTGCTGAGTGCCTCTGGATTTGTCAGCCGAAAAGAGTCTCAGCCAATCACCCATCGTTTACTTTTTAACATAATTATCAAAATTAAGTACATGTACATAATACAATTGTTGAGCATACTAACAGAGAAATAAATTAGCAAAGCCATTAATCGAGAGAAAAACCTTACCGAAGTTAAACACACAATACACTTTTCCAGCATTTTAACAGAAAATTAGATTGACAATGCCTTGATTCAAGAGAAAACTATTAAAATTTAACACATATTAAACTTGTTGAGCATATTAACAGACAATAAAATCAGTATGGCCTTGGATCGAGAGAAAACCTTATCAAAATTAAATACATAGTAATCTTGTCCAGCATTCTATAAACAGAGAATTAAATTGGCATGGCCTTGAATTGAGAGAAAATTAAACACATATAAAATGTCAAGAGTTAATTAGCAAGTTTAACAAACAAAGATAGATACCAGCTCCAAATCTGTTATCACATTACTAATTAAGTTATAAAAGTAATTTTACAGTAATTAAAGTAATTAAGCCTGGAAATGCACACAAAGGTACAATAACTAAAAACTATTATGAAAGAACTGGGCAATTTAGATACACAATTATTGTGTATTATCTTTATTCATGTGTAGTTTAATAGTTGGTTAAATTATTTAACTTTGTAGCATTAGCAACAGGAACAAGATCATCTCTAAGGAATTCTCAGTTTCACAATGATTCCTTAGATTCTCCTTAACTTAAGTTTTGCAAGTTTTGACAATCTCTTCTGAATCTATAAACAAACATTTTTGACAACAAGAATTTCATGGATTTATATGTCTTGCCAGGTTAGTTTTTGATTGAGTAGAAAATAAATTACCACTGCCGCCACTACCGACAACGGAGGCTCTACAAAAACTAAATAGAGATGTTATAAGCTTGAGATCTTCAAAATGCTGCCTTAATTTACTGATTGTTTTCAAAATCAATGAAATTATTAAGATATCAAATTTGTGAGATTTTAGTTAAGGAAAATTGTGAAACCAGGGTCAGTTTTTACACTCACAGGTCAAAAGTGTTTCAGCACAATTGCTGCTAAAAATTTCTGCACCCGATTCACATCAGATGTTTCACTTGTATTTGCTTATTATTGAATATACAACAAAACCATATAAAATTTTCAGATATATTAAGGACAGTTTTTCAACAATCACTTCATTTTATGTACCAGTGTGTTTTATGGTTCGTCTTGTACTGGCACTCACTCATTTACATGCTAGCTAACAGAGCCATTATGCCAATGACTGATGATTTTTTTTTTAAAAAAAAATCTGTAATTCAGCAACACAACACTGAGTATATTGTGTATGTTTAAAATTTAATAGATCAGGAAGGCTGACAGTTATTATTAGTACTTGTCAAGGAATTCTAGTGCTGTTTTTGTCATTTTAACCAATTTACAAGAAACTGGCACAAAAATCAAGTTGTGATTGTCTCTGGCTAAGAATTTCATGTCCACAACTTTATTTTTTACTACAGACTATGAAATTTAATGGAAGGTCTCCATCTGCACCTACCATTTAATTTTTTGACTAAAAAAAGCCTTAAAATAATGGAATCAAGCAAGAAGAAGTGTAAAAGGAAGTCCTACCAATGTGATTAAATCCAAAAACTAGATTACTAAATCAATTTTACAGGTACATTGAATATGCACAGATACTGTAATTTATCAAAGGAAAGAAACTCTGTAAATACAAATGTATTAGACTTATACTTCAAACTTATAAAAGGAAGTAACTCTGTAAATACAAATGTCTTTAAACTAATAAAGGAAAATAATTGTAAATACAAATGTATTGCACTTATACTTCAAACTAATAAAGGGAAGTAATCCTGTAAAAACAAATGTATTGCACTATACTTCAAATTTATAAAGGGAAGTAACTCTATAAATACAATTGTATTGCACTTATTTATTTGGATTTATATAATTTTGAAACTTTAGATTCATCATTTTCAACTCTTTGGCTTATATTTTTTATGTATCAAACTTTTCGGTCTTAGTGTCACTGATGAGGAATGAATTTTTGAAATGTGCACATCTGGCACATTAACATTTAACTTGTATTTGTATTACATGTATAAACTTATACTTTAAATTTATAAAGGGAAGTAACTCTGTAAAAAACAAAGAACAGTAAAACCATAATCATTACAGCATAAAATTACAAGGCAAAGCATGTTCATGAAAACTAATTACTTACTTGTAATTACATAACAATTTTACTTTTACACAAAGAATATTAATTATTTTTGTGTTCAGAATATTTACTTTTTGCATGCATGTCAATAATTAATTTCTGAACATTGAAGTGTACCAAATACACCCAAGAGAGAAACAGCTGCCATTACAATCATCTATAATACATAACAATATTCATTTGAAGTGTTTGTGTTTTTTAAAAATTATATTGAATTGTTCACTGTACCTTAAAACACTAACATATCATGGAGTTTATAACACACACACACACACACACACACACACACACACACACACATATATACATATATATACTATTAATGTATCATATAGCTCGATTTTAAAAGCACTTGATAATTGATAATTACCCAGTTCCTAATAGGAGTTGAATGGAATAATGGTGTTTAATGCTCTAGTCAATACTTTTCATCAAGACAAGGAATCAGTTTTAAAATGATGGAGTGAAGTAGAGTGATGGCGCTTTTTCCTTGTTGAATTTTTTTCATGATATTGACAAAGTCAGTTCTTGGATAGTTGAGCAGAGAATTGTGTTTAATGCCCCAGTCAATATTTTTTTCATCAAGATTGAGGCATCACTTCTAAATTAGTCGAGTGAAGTAGAGTGGTGGTGCTTTCTCCTTGTCAAGATCCTTCCATTTTATTGATTAAAGTCAGTTCTTGGATAGTGGAGTAGAGACATGGTGTTCCATGCCCCACTAAGACCGAGGCATCAGTACTTGGTTGGTGGAGTGGAGTGGTGTAATGGTGTTGCATACCCAAGTCAAGAATCTTTCACTTATACCGATGTAATCAGTTCTGGTTTGGTCTACAGTGCCTGGAGAAAAACCACCAACCTTCAGCAAGCGAACTGACAAACTTTCTCACACTAGGATCTGCCCGAGCATGTTTCGAACCTTGGAGGTGAAAGGTACTGTTATATTTAAGCCTGCACCTTAGACTACTCAGCTCTAAGAGGTCCTTTTTGTTATGGAAAAAATATTTTAAGCTGCAATACGATTAACCATTATTGAAAAAAAAAAAATTCCTAAAAATATTTTTTATCATATATAAATTGGTTGTTATAACAATCTGTGTGGTTCATTTTCTTTTGTTCACTCTTATTAACCCATAATAAATGGAAATCTATAAGCTTGGGGCAACTAAATAAAATGTTATTTATCAGCTTTGAGAATGTGTTTGTACGAGAATGACAACTGTCTCTACAAAGAAGAGAACAAGGGCTAACTGGGACAAACTGGCTCTAAGCTTAGATTTGATTTGGCTTAGATAGGGCTAAGGCACAACAAAGTGGGCGCATTTGCTCTTAAATAAATGCTCTTTTGACGTTTTTGTATCATTTTCACTACAGAATCATGTGATCAATGCTCTAAAATAAGATCTTTGGTAAATCATATTAGCCGTAGGTTTCCCTATGAATTTCAATGCAAGTAAATGTTTTTCAGCATGAAACCAAGTACAACATTTTTCAGGAGAGACAAGTAAAAATACACCTTTTTTATATTATGCATAGGGAAACTTAATGCAACTTTAACACCTACCTGTATCACAGAATCAGGAATAATATCAGGAGAGATTAGACAACAGCGTGCACACTGAGTCTCTATACCTCAAGGGAATCGCAATAAATTAACAACTGAATCACAAATCTAGACGGATTGCAATAAAACATCAACGGAATTCAAATCATGAGATAACAGAGGCTCTAACTTGATCAATAACAGATCTGCTGAATTAAAATGAATTAAAAACGCCTGTATTTTAAATAAAAACAGATGTATGGTATAACATAGGAATTATGTTATCAATCACATGAATCAGGTATATATCAGAGTTAAAAAACACCTGTAAAAAAATGATGACTATTACATAATCAATCAGACAATCACACAGACAGACAAGCACCTGTTTAATGGAAAATATAGACTGGTCTTTGTTGTTGGTTGGTTGATTGTATTGTTGTTAAATGTTGCATCAGCAATTTTTCAGCAACAAAAGCAGAGTTATCAATCTCTAAAGGTAAATCTCAGAACAAGTTAGTGTATGTGTGAGATGTATGAGTGTGTATTACCGTCTGCCTTGTTCTCACACACACTCAAGGCAGTATTTTGTTAAGCTACTAGTTCTCTGAGTCAGTATGCCACAGACAAGCATAACACTCCCCCAGTCACATTATCCTTGCACCAGATGAACCACCTTTTAATACTGAGCACCAGACAAAAAAAAAAAAAAAAAAAAAAAAAAAAGAGTATCTCAAATTTAGAAGTCTTAAGTATAACCCAGATGGGGTTTAAACTTCCCAACCTCTTGCTTTTGAGGCAGACACTCTACCACTGACTTCTTGAAGCAGACACTCTTCCCCTGCTGACTGAGCCACCACTGAGGTGGGTAAATTTGGACTTGGACCTATTATACCCTAATTAACATTTATCAGTTTGTCCAACTCTGTCCAAAGACAAAGTCATAGTCCAGAGACAAGAGTTCAGTCCAGGTTTTCCATTATACCATTAAGACACATTATGATCTTTATTATTATGTAATGCCTATACACATCTTTAGAAATTAATGAGAATATAAATAACAAGTAAATGTCTTCGAAAATCACAAAATAGTTATTTCTTTATTATTTTGGTCATGCCATCTCATTCAATGTAAGCTAGGCTACATAACTTAATATCGTTTTCAATTCACATATATGCCTTACATTCTGTCCATTAAGGCAAAATTTATTAAATGTTTTCAATAAATCTAATAAATTTATTTGATTATTTATGTATTATTATTTACATCTCTGATATATGCCAGTATGGTCGTTATTTACTGAAAATATCAATATTCATACCATATCTCAGTAAATTTTCAATCATTTGCAACCCCACAAGTATAAAATTATTGATAAAGTCTGAGAGATTTTATACATACTATACACATTTAATATGTTTTCTTAGTACATAGAAGGCCAGATTTAAAACTTTGTTCAGTACAGATTGTATCAATAAAGTAGAGGTTAAGACTCAGCTACATATAAACCATTTTCCAAACAGAATATCCTATGTTCAGGCTAGGTTCTAAACAGTATGTCCCAGGTCAAGTCACAAAGGCAATGTGCTGAACAATATGTCTAGGCTCAGCTACATTAGGCCAGCTTCCAAACAGAATGTCCTATGTTCAGGCTAGGTTCTGAACAGTATGTCCAAGGTCAAGATACAACAGCAATATGCTGAACAATATGTCTAGGCTCAGCTACATTAGGCCAGCTTCTAAACAGAATGTCCTATGTTCAGGCTAGGTTCTGAACAGTATGTCCAAGGTCAAGATACAACAGCAATATGCTGAACAATATGTCTAGGCTCAGCTACATTAGGCCAGCTTCTAAACAGAATGTCCTATGTTCAGGCTAGGTTCTGAACAGTATGTCCCAGGTCAAGTTACAAAGGCAATGTGCTGAACAATATGTCTAGGCTCAGCTACATTAGGCCAGCTTCTAAACAGAATATCCTATGTTCAGGCTAGGTTCTGAGCAGTATGTCCCAGGTCAAGTTACAAAGGCAATATGCTGAACAATATGTCTAGGCTCAGCTACATTAGGCCAGCTTCTAAACAGAATATCCTATGTTCAGGCTAGGTTCTGAACAGTATGTCCCAGTTCAAGTCACAAAGGCTATTTGCTAAATAACGTGCCTAGGTTCAGCTACCAGGGTACATATGCCAGCATCTAAACAGAATGTCCTATGTTCAGGCTAGGTTCTGAACAGTATGTTCCAGGTCAAGTCACAAAGATAATGTGCTGAACAATATGTCTAGGCTCAGCTACATTAGGCCAGCTTCTTAACAGAATATCCTATGTTCAGGCTAGGTTCTGAACAGTATGTCCCAGGTAAAGTCACAAAGGTAATGTGCTGAACAATATGTCTAGGCTCAGCTACATTAGGCCAGCTTCTAAACAGAATGTCCTATGTTCAGGCTAGGTTCTGAACAGTATGTCCCAGGTAAAGTCACAAAGGTAATGTGCTGAACAATATGTCTAGGCTCAGCTACATTAGGCCAGCTTCTTAACAGAATATCCTATGTTCAGGCTAGGTTCTGAACAGTATGTCCCAGGTCAAGTTACAACGGCAATATGTTGAACAATATGTCTAGGCTCAGCTACATTAGGCCAGCTTCCAAACAGAATATCCTATGTTCAGGCTAGGTTCTGAACAGTATGTTCCAGGTCAAGTCACAAAGGCAATGTGCTGAACAATATGTCTAGGCTCAGCTACATTAGGCCAGCTTCTAAACAGAATGTCCTATGTTCAGGCTAGGTTCTGAACAATATGTCCCAGGTCAAGTTACAACTGCAATATGCTGAACAATATGTCTATAGGCTCAGCTACATTAGGCCAGCTTCTAAACAGAATGTCCTATGTTCAGGCAATGTGCTGAACAATATGTCTAGGCTTAGCTACTTATTCCATCTTTCAAACAAAATTTCCTATGTTCAACCAGTTCTTAAACAGTACCAGTAAGTCACAAGCTACATCCTTAAAAGTTTACTCTATGTTCAGTTACATACGCTGGGTTCTTATATTAACAGTACAGCCACAAAGGCTAAGTGATGAAAAGAATATCCTATGTTTAGCCAAATCTTGAACGGTATCAGTATGTCACAGGTTCAGCCACAAGCTCTAGCTTCATCCATATACAATAGTCTGGGTTCTGAACAGTATGTTCTAGGTGAAGCCAAAAAGGCTAGGTCCAGAACAGTACTTACACTCAGGGAGTGACATCATAAGCTAAGTCCTGTATGTTCTTGATTCTTATACAAGGATAAGGCCATGAACAGTATAGTCTAAGATAGGCCAGAATGGGATGAGTAGGACTTGCAAAACCTGCAAATTTTCAGACTATGATCTCTGAATTGTCAGCAAACAATAGAAATTTTCAGTCTATGTTCATTCAGGTAAAAATTCAAGTCTACTTAGCAAGTATATACATGTATATAATCACGATAATCATATAGTGTATAGTGTTACGGTATAACTTACTAAAATACATAAATAATAAAATACAATATAGTACAAGTAGTACATTAAATTGAATTGCTTTTACTGTATCTGTTCATACAACTCACTGCTTTATAATGCGCTTTACCAGAAAATCCAAGGTTTAGCTCATTAATCAACCAAGCTTAATAACTAGCACACTCTTCACCTGAATGAAGTGGAATTGACAAACAAGTGTTATACATTCCAGATTCCCAGTATAGATTCTTTCATTTATATTGAGGTGATAATTTCTGATCAGATGTTGAGAAAGCTGGTGAAAAACACTAAATTTTGTCAAGGGAACTAAAAGACTTTGTAGCATTAGGATCAGCTAAAATGGGTTTAACCTAGGTCACAAGAGGGGGTGTAGCATATAATTTTGATCACTTGGCTATACAGGCCAAAATCTGCCAGCACACAATTTTAATCACTTGGCTATACAGGTCCAAATCTGTGAGTACACAATTTAAATTACTTGGCCATACAGGCTCACATCTGTCAGCACACAATTTTGATCACTTGGCCATACAGGCTCATTCACTCCTGGGTAAAATGATATTTCTAAAAATCCTGATCTGTGTTAAACACCATTACTTTACCATCCCATAACTGACAGCCATGATATACATGAAAAATCTTGACTGGGCGTAAAACACCATTACTTCACTCAACCATCCCATAACTGACAGCCATGATATACATGAAAACATCTGACTTGCTGAAAACACCATTACTCCATGATCCCTTAACTGTCAGTCTGGATATACATGAAAAAATCTTGACTAGACATGAAACACCATTACACCACCATTCCACAACTGACAGCATTCCATTCCTACAGTATGTAGAGTCTGACACACATAAAAATGCATACTGATTTCCACTAGCCATGACTCATGACTTAAAATTGTTCTGTTATCTAAAACATTTTATACAAGAGATGTTTGTGAAACACTTATGCCCCCCCCCCCTTTTTGGACAGATATTATAGAGTGCACAAGCTTTTATTATGGGCAGTGTAAATGGAAATGAAATTGATCTTATACAACCAATAGAGGTCATCTACCAGTACTATCTGAGATGCATAAATCTATCAAATATGATGTGTCTAAGCTAAAAAAATTTGAATTATAGGTTGCACAAATATATAGACCTTCAGACAGGTTTGACTGTACTTCTAAATTATAATTATCAATATAACCATATTCAACCAACCTGATTATGTATGTTATATCAGTAATTAATTTGATCAACTTTTGTACAGATAATGAATGTAAAGCAAATAATTGGAATTTTTCTAAGTTGAAGGGGATAACTATGTCAAAAATTGCTCATTTGTACCCAAAACAGAACTTGACCTACATATTTTTATGATAAATCTGTACACCAAATTTCATTTCAGTATGTGCAACCTATGCAAAGAAAATGAACGGAAACTGCAAATAATTGCAATTTTTCTTAGTCCAAGGGAGATTACTCTGTCAAAAATTGCTGGAACTTACCCAAAAACAGAATTTGATCTAGATATTATATTGATAAATCTGTATACCAAATTTCATTTCAGTATGTGCAACCTCTGCAAAGAAAATGAACAGAAACTGCTAATAATTGCAATTTTTTTTAGTCCAAGGGGGATTACTCTGTCAAAAATTGCTGGATCGTACCCAAAACAGAACTTGACCTAGATATTCTATTGATAAATCTGTATACCAAATTTCATTTCAGTAAGTGCAACCTCTTCAAAGAAAATGAACGGAAACTGCAAATAATTGCAATTTTTCTATGTCCAAGAGGGATTACTCTGTCAAAAATTGTTCCTTCGTATCCAAAACAGAACTTTACCTAGACATTCTTATGATAAATCAGTATACCAAATTTCTTTCAGTCTGTGCAACCTCTGCAAAGAAAATGAATGGAAACTGCAAATAATTGAAATATTTCTAAGCCCAAGGGGGATAACTGTGTCAAAATATGCTCGATTGTACAAAACAAAACTTGACCTAGATATTCTACTGATAAATCTGTATACCAAATTTCATTCAAGTATATGCAACCTCTGCGAAGAAAATGAAAGGAAACTGTTGGTGGACTGACAGACCAACAGACCGACAGACAGCAGCAAAGCAATATAGAAGGGAGGGGCATAAAAATCAAACATTTCTAAATCCAAAACATTTGATTTTTTTTTAAATAACACTAAATGTATATACAATATATATAAATTTCCTGTAACATAAGTTACCAGCAGATATATAAAAGAGACATTTAAAGAATAAATCACTAACACATCTGTTACAAACAGTTATGATAAATATATATTATCTATGATTTAAATAATAAAATCATCTATTTAACAATAAAGCACTTGCTTTATGGGATCATATATCAGAAATCTGTAACACGAGAATTATCTATAGGATGATGGCAGATCTATATATCTACATTTACCATTGATTAGGAACTAGTTGTTAAAAAAAATTACCATTAGTTCAATAAATTATAAATTGATTTCAGGTAGTCAAAATCATGTACATGTATTTTATAAATGTTTAATATACTTTTGGCATAAATAAGTTTATTGCGAAATAAATGTTGAAAGTGGAAAGAATTTTATCAAATTAATGTACATATTATAAAACTTGATAGATTTGATGATGATATGTTGATTTTTTTACTAATATCTTGAATTTATGTTGTATTTAATTATTTGGTTCAAACAGTCACATTTCAAAACAACTGGGTAAAGATACATGTATATACCAGCTACAACTTTTAAAAATTTATATATATATATATATAATATATATATATATATATATATATATATATATATATATATATATATATATATATATATATATATAATAGTGTTCATTTCTGCTGAAAAAATGTTCTGAAATATCACTTACTGCTTAAAATAGCTACAATCCTCATTGCACAGATTTAATATTGTACAATGGCCAATAATGGCCAGATAATGGCCAGATAAAAAAAAGAGTCGTGTTTGTGTACCATAAATTTGATAAAAAGTGTACCATGGTACACAAACATAGGTAAAATGCTTCATTTTAGCCTGAACATTTGTATTATGGTACGCAGATATACCAAAAGTGTTGTATTCGAGTACCATTAAAAATTATTATACCTCATGTAATTTTCAAGTAATTTGATTGGATAACTAACTGTTTGAAAATAAAATAATATCACCCTTAGATTTACTAAGAATAAATAATGGCGCGCGTGCTTCAGGGTAACATTAGTTGAGGAGTTATGGTAACGGGTAATATTACAAAAAATATCACATGCGCAAAGGGAATCCTAAACCACACAACCGAACGCATTTCGATCACAAGCAGCTAAACGTTTGATGGATACGATCTTTTATAAATATACATTTTATTCATATGCAAGCGTTTCCTTGATCAAGACTACCTGTAATCAGACGACAACCGTGAATGGCCAGCCTGAGATAGTAATCTTTTTTTTTTTCAAGTAACAGAGAATCTCAGTTTAAGAGAATATCTGGAGAAAGACATTTGGCATAATAAAATAAATATAACATACATAAGAGGGTGATATTGCATATTTTCACCCTGAGGAAACCATTGTCAAGGCGAGGTATTTATATAGTGTACCATGGTACAGAAACATACCAAAAGAGTCATGTTTGTGTACCATAAAAAAGTGTACTGTGGTACACAAACATACCAAAATAGTTGTATTTGTGTATCATAAAAATGTAGTACAAAAACATAGGTAAAATGCTTTATTTTATCCTGGCCCCTGATTGCCATCGTAAATTTGTAATATTGTGACAATATCCAAATTTTTTAGCGTAAGGACAACAACATGTAATCTGCTGGTGTATATCAATTATTTTGTGAGTTAAAGAGTAGTGAAGTAGAATGGAGTGGAGTAAACGTGTTTTACGTTCTAGTCAAGATTCCTTCACTTATATCGAGGAAGTCAGTACTGGTGTGATAGGGAAAAACTGGAGTGTCCTGAAAAAACCACCAATCTTTAGCATGCGAACTGACAAATTTTCTCACACTAGAATCTGCCTGAGCCAGATTTAAACCTAGGCGGCAAGAGGCACTGTGATTCATAAATGTGCACTTTAGACAACTCCATCACCGAAGCGTTGAGGATGTCATTGAGGCCATGTTGGGAATTATTTTGACGTTACCCCAGGGAAACTATTAGATTTGAATTCAAAAGTTTTTGTTTTTTTTTTAAATTATGATCTTTCACAAGTGATCTGGTTCAATAAGAAATGAATCTGAACCTTCGGTTCATGATGTTTTGTCACATACAAAGAACTCAGGACTACTTTTACAACACATTATTTCTAAAACAATTTTAAATAATTCTGTATCAATATGATCTAAAACCATAAGATATAAATTTAAACAAGATCAAGGGACAGTACCGGTACTGTAACAAAAGTAACTATTTGTACTGGTTATATACAATGTATGTACACACACAAAAAGAAGAACCATGAAATCCAATTTCAATATACCTGTCCAGAGATACCTGTCGTTAATATTCATGCAGGTAAAATAAGGTCATTTAAAATTCCTGACCAAACAAAGGTCATATTTATCAAAGATTACAACACTAATACATGACTATTATTTCTTTAAGCTTTAAGATGGCTAATTTTTATAAAGGTATGATTGAGAGAGAATTTGACCCCACAACTGACCTAAATATGGTAATTAATTCACGGTCTAATGATTTCCAGATTTAATTACTAAATATCACTTATTAAAAGGCTACGTTAAAATTAATTTATCCTGTATGAGTTGTTGATTTAGTTTTAAATTACATTTTTACATCGTTGATGGGCTTCTCCAATACATTCTGAGTCTATCTTTACTCTATAAAAATATACTGTAGAAATATTAATATTTGTTGGTTAAAATTTCATGGCTTTGCAACTTAAAAAAAGATTGTTGGGGGAAAATTGTGTGGAATTGCGTTTTGTAAAAATAAATCCCATTTGTGGCCTTGGTAATTGAAAATTTTCATTTGCATTCATTTCTTAGTTTCACTTTTCATTGAAAAAAGCAAATATACATTTGTGAATTTTTTCTAATTTCAGTAAACAAATGTGTTACATATAAATCTGAGGCCTTACTGAAGATGAATCATGGTTTATAGTCATTTTGTACCATAACCGTTTCATACCATCCATTTTGTACCATATTAAAAACCATTTTGTACCATGACCATTTCGTACCATAGTTCATACCAATTTGTTTGACCATTTCGTACCATAACCAGTTCATACCAATTTGTTTGACCATTTCGTACCATAGTGTACTGCTTATGTTAAGTATGATTTAAACACTGTTTCCAATTCGTACCATGTTATTTTTCTAACATATACAATGTACATATTTTCGTTAAAAATGATTGGCACACATTATATTCATTGTTCACCATTTTAACCCCCCCCCCCACACACACACACACACACACACGCACACTAAAATTATTAGTTGAAATTTGCTTCTTTCTATAATGACATTTCAAAGTTATTTATTTAAAACAAACTTATTTGAAAAAATTTGTTTTGCTTGATATCTGCTTCAGACAGTGATCTGAAATTATAGATGTGCTGTGTTTAAGGTCTTCATGTGTCACCAGTAAACATGTTTTAGCAACAATTAATTTTAAAAAAACACCCGAAAAAAGAAGACACTGCTTATTAAAACAAGAGGCCCAGGGGCCTTAACGCTCACCTGGTGATATTTCCAAAATTGTTTGCAAAGTGCAATAGACAATTTATTAATTACAGAAACTTTCCAAGTTTTCTCAAGTTAGATATGCCACAATCAATATATCTAGTCATATTTCATTCATATTTCATTCATAAGTAGCTAAAATGCATATAGTAACTATACAATAAATAATTTCCAAATCATTAAGCATTTCACTATAGTTGTGCAGATATGTCCTTGACCTTTGAACCTATGACCATGAAACATATATCAAAATGATCATCATATCAATACCTACAATATTCTAATATACATGTCTATACAAAAAGTTAGTTTTCAAGATAATTAATAATTCAAGACTTTTTATGCAGCTATGACCTTGAACTTTGAACATATGACCTTGAACCATATATCAAATTGATCTTCTTGTCAATACATACTACATTCTAATATACATGCCTGACAAATGGTTAACAGTTTTCAAGATAATTAGTAATTTCAGTCTTCTTATGCAGCTAGGATTGTCATTTCAATATCTACAATATTCTAATATACCGGTACATGCCTATACAAAAAGTTAATAGTTTTCAAGCTAATTCAAAATTTTAGTATTTTCAAACAAAAAATATTATTTCAGGGGCAACAACTCCTACATGAATTAACATATTGTAACAAAACTTAGTAACTTGTTAGATTTCATCATTCTGACCAATTATGCAATGTACTGCTTTAATCTAGCTTGTTTAGTTTGCAAGAAAAAAGTCTAAAACTGCAAAAATCACAAACTAGGTCATGACCTTGATCTTTGACCTTGACCCAATTTAGAAGGTCATTTCATGAAAATAACAAATCTTCAAACCCCATGTCAATATCTGTTGAAATAATCAGTTTATAACCATTTGAAACTATTTTATGATATTTTCAAAGTTAAACGCGAAAACGCATAACCTATTTTTTTATCCAAATTTCATGATTTGTAAAAACTATTACACTTAAGACTGTAGAGAAGCTTTAAATCAAATCAGTTTTTGTCCACCACTTTTGATTTCAGAGAAGAAGATTTTTTAAGTTTTTTTTTCAAATGTACTTTTGTAGGTCACAGTGACCTACTTTCTACAGCTAGGCAACCAAAGGTATAAATTTGAATTGTGCTCTCCCAATAACCCTTCAAGTGTTTTGACTAATATCGGCCTGGTAGTTTCTGAGGAGATGTTGGAAATTTGGGTTACATACGCACACACACACACACACACACACACACACACACACACACACACTCACACACAACGGACACACACTGCACCATGCCATAAGCTCAAATGGCATATAGGCCAGGTGAACTAAAAATCATTATTATGTTTTAACATTCTTTAATAAAAAAATGAAAAGGAAGAAAGTTTAACTGAAATTGTGATATTTTCAATAAAAGTTGCATATTTTTTAGTCAAACTAACACCCTAAAACGAAAATCTCCCAACAAAAATTGCTTGAAATTAATTATAAGTTATTATTATTATTATTATTATTATTATTATTATTTACTTTAAATTTTTCTGAAATCTTTTTTTTTTTTATTACATTTGAAATCATTGGTACGAAATGTTAGTATCACTGAATACTGTATTGTACAAAATGGTCATATTACATGGTACAAATTGGACCGATTTGGGTATGAAATGGTACATTTGGGTATGAAATGGTCTTAATAAATGATCTTAACCAGATACCCCTCCCCCTTTTTTTCAGAACTAGCCATTTCATTGTAAGCGAAACTATTTTGACTGGACATCCCCAACATACAGTTTCAATGTGGCCTCAAAAATTTGTAGGAGAAAGATGTAGCTCACTTATAATTAATCATGTAGGTAAATTTTTTCAGTGCATTTTTTCAGCAACACTGCATGCAAGAGTACTAGCACTTAAAATAGATATCCATAAGAGTACACTTGTAAAGCATATGTAAACAGAGTATAATAAATTATTTACAACATAATTTGATCAGTTTGGACAGCGAGAAAGCGGTATCAGTTCTCTCAAGAATTGTATGTCTGGAATGTTTGATTCATTATATTGATACTGGCATGTTTTATTCATGTTTAAAAAAAATATTCAACAAATCAAAGATTACCTGGATTTGTTTTCGCATACATACACACAGACAGGAATCATATATTATCATGCCACATCAAGAATAGAGACAGTACATCTGATCTAACGGAAATAAAAAAAGATTCCAAATACCAGTATCACAAGTCTGATTCATATGTTGTCAAGAATAAAGCTTAAATATAACCACCATGATAATAAAATCAAGGGAAAAAAATGAGGGGCTTCTGTTTATCATGTTAATTCTAAAAAAAATGTGTGGTTACCTTGGCGACTACGAGGTTATAGCCAATGATTAAGTCTATAATATTGTCATTATTTTTTTTATATTTTTTTAATACAAAATGTAGACATTATATTATCTGTTCACTAACGGTAAATATATCATAACAAGTCATTTGAAAAAAATCATGGACATCATCAATGTCCTAATAAAAAATTAGGGGACATAACATTTTCACTAGAACAACTGTAAAAAAACATGGTTTCAAAATTTCACAAGGTGAAAAAATTCCATGGACATCATCAATGTCTTGTAGAATCCTAATAAAAAAATCAGGGGACATAATTTTTCACATGACCCAAGGCAGAGAGATGTGCCTTGTGTTTGAAGTCTAATGCTCCGCCAGACCAGAAATCATTGAGAAATATTCATTTCATATTAAAGAAATATCTTCATCCTTGTAACAGGTAATGACAGGTATGATATATCAGTGATTTTTACCTACAGGTATGTACTAGAGAGCAAAAATAAATTCAACCTTGATATATCAAGTTTACAGGTGTAAAGTATATTGCAATGAAATCTGACATGTCATTATACTTGTTTTGGTTGATGATAATACCTGAATTAATTAGTTTCGTACCTGTTGTGGTTGATGATAATACCTGGATTAATTAGCTTTGTAGTTTACAACTTAAATACCTGTTGTAATCAAAAGTGTGTGTGATACCTCGATCAACAAAATAATTACATTGTTTTACAAGGAATTAAAAATAATCCCAAATTGTAACATGGATTTATTTACATGCAATATTAATACTTATATCAAACAATCTAGCTTGGCTTAAGGATTATAAACAGTCTAGCCTGACTTAGGGATTAAATTAGTAGAAAACTTTAAACACTTTTTGTCTTTACTTTCAATTTTAAAACATGGGTGGATCCAGAATTTTTTTCTGGGGGGTTGAGAATTTTATCATGATATTGTGAGTGTCGAAGGCTCAAGCCCCAGCAGTATTGGGTCTTAGGGTCACTAAAGGCCCTCAAAAAGCCCTCAAAAGGTCTAGAGGAAAGCCCAGTTTGGGATCTGAAAATTAATTTTTAATATTCCTGAGGATCTTTTTGGTCACAATTTTTCTCATTTTCTTTCTCTATTGAGTTTTTCAAAGGCCTGGGATTGCAACCATGCAACCCCCTACCCCCTTAAATCTGTCAGTGTTGTGGAACAAACATACACTTTAGGATCTAACACTGGACATAAACCCCCTTTGTATTCTAAGTTTCCTATCAATTTGTTTGAAAAAACTTGTATTTTCTGACATATTAGTCAAATAGTGATAGAATGAAATCACAAATCACCAAAATTACATCTGAAAGGCATCCAAATAACTTTACCTCTATCAGTGTAGATGCCCCATCCCTACCCCAGATTTGCCCCACAAAACTTTCAGTAGTGCTTTGTTCATTCTAAGACATCAAGCATGATCTTGTGGTATTTAATGTCATTTAAGTTTTCCCAGTGTTTCATTAATGTGAGTTTCAAAAGAATTTTGGCATTCATGGTCTATTTCCCTAGTGCATGTGTGTGTGTGGGGGGGTGGGGGGGGGGGGTGATATGACAGTTATTTTACTATGTTAAAAGTTCAGTCAATTAGATTGACACACATCCTAGCCAAAAACATATATATTCAATTTGTAAAATTAATAATGTTTATCTTTTTCAGTTTAAAAGTGCTGTAAGCAAAGGTATTTTTTATGAAATGGTGCACATGTAACATCTGGTATAAAAAGATCTTATACTGAAACAAGTGCTAAATGAAAACTGTGTCAAATTAAACAGCTGTCGTTTCACAAATCGTTCATTTATCGATCTCTGATTAATATCACTAGAGCCATGTTTATCCGTTTAATATGATAGCCAGCTGGTGTCTAGAAAATCATTGAGTTCAAAATTAAAAAATATGTGCATCTTTACACAATATAAAATGAACAAAACTAAAATTTGTAAATCTCAGATTATCCTACAGTTGAAAAACAAATAGATCTATATAAAAACAAATCGAAAATAAAATTAGGGACAAAATTAAATTTCTGTGTTAAAATCAGACTTACCGATTAAGGATAAAACATTTTTCCATTAAATATTTGTGAAAATAAACAAAACCCAACTATCGGGTTTAACACGACTGCCTAGACCACTGTCAGAGCGAGGCGGAAGTTAGATTAGTGTAGCATTGTCTATGAAAAAGAATTCGGAAAATGGGATTGGAAAAAAGGATAATAATAAAATCACATTTCTCATTTTTAAATCGGTATAACTAGTTGTTTATCAACAAAACACATTTAATTTTACAAAATACACAATATCACAATGGTACAGCAGCACAATGTAAGATTTTTTTCTCGCAAATATATTAATTTGTAATCACAGCACTGAAGTACTGAATGCTAATTTAATTAGTAAATGAATAGCATACTATCATTTTTAAAGCTGCATTAAGTTTTTCAATTGTCTGATTTTTTAAAATAGATAACTTCTAATCACAATCCGTGAGATACATTTTCTAAAATCTCATTCCTATTAGCTGTAAATGAACGGAATCCTCTAACAGGTTGGTCAATGTTTAACAATAATCTATTATGGAATCGGCTCGGTCACTATACCTCTCCAGACAACACTATAGGAGAACGGTTCCCGAGGGAGAGGTCCATAATAGATTTAGTACATCACGTGTCTTTCTTTTCCAATCTGAGCAAGAATTAATTTTCAAATTAACTATTAACTTTATCGTCGGAAGCCATTTTGTATCAGGCGACAACAAAACAGAGCACCACTTGAATAAAGGGGAGTAATTTGATTTGGTTTGTGGGGGGGGGGTGTCCCGAGGAATATACTTGGATGTCGGGGGACTATACCTAGTATCATATTTCACTGTTTTGTCAGTTGTGATTCAATGACCTGGTTTTTTATGACGTAACTATGTTCTAAAATTAAATCCTACATGCTACATCTAGCTGGCAAATTATTGTTATTTCTGTATTTATTTGAGCTTTTATCGTTGAACCAAATGTAACATTGTTCATAGGAACATCATTAATTAGATCAGCAGCGTTTTAATTTTTTCATGGAAAACTTAATGCAGCTTTAATGTGTTGACTGACAGCATATTTTGCATAATTTTCACGAAACTCTAATAGAATACGACGTTTCTCGGATACAATGTTCCTTACGACGTGTCACGTGACTTTCATCACCACGTGACTGAATTTAGGGCACCTTTTAACTGCCTTGTTTATAAACATATATACAACGAACGCTAGGTCTTGTTTTTGATTATAAATTGAAAAGTTTTCCAACAAAACTGTTATTTAAGATTTATTTATGTTTTTCAATCATATAGACGATTAAAAACATTCTAAACTTATTTTATTCCGTTAAAAATTCACCGGAAACATCGGCTGTTGTGATGATTTCACAGTGAATCTGCGTGACCGAAATTCAAGATTTTCATCATTTCAAACATTCATTTTTGTATAATATAAGATAAAATAATTCAAATAAAATAAAATCAAGCAGTCTCAAGATAGTTAAAGACGTATATTCTATTTTACGTTTCCCCTAGTAAAGAGGCTTCTCCGGTTATTGCTCCCGACTAAAATAACCAAAAAATCTTTATAAATTCTAATTTAGATCTTGAGATGTCATTTAATCTTTTCATTTAAAACAATTAAAGTATTTGATACAAGTATAAGCACGAAATTATATGTAAAATAGTTTAAATCACGACCCTTTTCTATTACCATGCAGTCAATCTTGTTATGCCCTAAATTCGAGGCTGGTCACATGATTCAGGTCGATACTAAAATCCGAATTGGCAAGGAATGAATACATCCGCATTGAAACGGGTAATTATTATTAAAATAATTCAAATCCAGTTATTATTTATATAAAAAACAGGTTTTGTAATTATTTGGAACTTTAGATTGATTAATTTTCAACTGTTTGGCTTATGTTTTTTTATCCATCAAACTTTTGACCCCTAGTGCCACTGATAAAAAATGATTTTCCGAAATGTGCACATCTGGCACATCAAAATTTAATAGGTATTTGTGTTATATATTTACAAAGTCTATTTATTGGAATGTCATCATTTTACAATTGAACTGTTTTAAAATGATGTTCATTGTCAATATGAAGGCAACAACTTTGCAAGCAAACTGAATAATGTGCATTGTAATGTGTGCCAAATGGGCCATGTGATTTTTCTGCTGCATTTTGTGAATCTAATTTCAGTTGAAATGTACATTCCATGAGACACAAAATTAATTGACAAAATGTACCATTACACATTGTCTCATAATAATAGGGGATGTAGCAGCATTGCCAAAGTAGGAAGAAATTTTATAAGATCTGATTATTCAAGAAATTTTTGGTGGTTTGTTGGTTTTAACAGACCAATTCTTATCCATTCTTTCAACAGACCATCAAAAACACCATTTGATTTTTTTAACTCTGTCTCTCACGATGTCATTATTACGGTCAATATCAGCCAGGTGTCTATTTATGTTATTAAATTTTATTTGATTAATTTCTTTGCTTAAATTTTGTGTATTTTAACAATTGAACCATATTTGTAAAATTTCGTAAATGCGTTTTTCAAGCTTGTCTCCAAACAAAAGTGACGTGGCAACCATGTTTGTTTACCAATGGTAATGTGTATTGCATATTATATGTATTCATTCACAGAGGGACAAGATTTTTGTTGTTATAGTCAATTATGAACACATCAGCTCTCAAGCTTGCAGCTATGGAATTGCACAAGGCAAATGAAAATATAATCCTATGTGAGGCCTTGGTGGCCAAGTAGTCTAAAGTTCATATTTACAGATCACAGTGCCTTAAAGTTTGTCAGTTTTCTTACAGAGGGTTGATGGTTTTATCTGGGTACTCTGGTTTCCTCCAACATTCCTGAACTGGTTACCTTGATATAAGTGAAGAAACTTGACTGGGTTGTGAAACACCTTTACTAAACTCAACTCATAACCCTCTCATGGGAAATTAAAAAGTTGCAAGGGTTTGAATCTCGCCCAGGACATGTCCAAGTGAGAAAAAGTTAAAAAGTTTGTCTGTTTTCTTGCAGATGTCAGTTGTTTCTCAAGACACTTTGAATGCCTCGATATAGGAAGAAAAAAGCTTGACTTTGAGGTAAAACGCTATTACTCCACTTCACTTCACTTGGGAATACATGACCGTACATGTATTTCTAGTTTACTTGCTAAAGGGCATTTATTTATTTATTTATTTGTTTTTATTTATTTTTATTTTTTTGTTTGTTTGTTTGTTTCTCCACCATTCCTGAACCGACTATCTCGCTATACTTTGACTAGACCTTCTTATCATATTTTTAATATTCACTTGTTAATAAGAAGTTAATTATGATTTCATTTTTTTCAGTTAAAAATTTCTTTCTCCTGTATAGTCTACCAAATAACTGAAGCCTTGGTGGCATATGCATCAATGTGCCTCTCACAGCCTATGTTCATATCTTATTCTGAGCTAATCATAGTATAAAAGTTTTATCAATTCACTTGTTTAAGGTTCTCCCATGGTACTCCAGTTTTCTCCACAATCCAAGATTTGATTTTTGTTTAAATGTCAATTAACTTCACATCAGCAATTTTTTAGCCATCTGTGACAAGAGTGAATTTTTTAATCCCTAAGTTTTAATTTAAGAACGATTTCATGTATGTGTGAGGTGTGCCTAATACTAGCTGCCGCTGTGGGCAATGTTTTAAGGTGCTACCTCACAAAGTCAGTATGCCACAGACAAGCATACCAGTCCCATATTAAAGGGTACCTGTAACCAAAAATTTTTTCATCACAATTGTTTTGTTAATTATTTAAATATAACAATATTGAAAACCGCATCAAAATTGGTGACAAAATAAACAAGAGGCCCATGGGCCTTAACGCTCACCTGAGGATATTGTCCAAAAGTGTTTGCAAAGTGCAATAGACAATATATTCAGTACAGAAACTTTACAAGTTTTCTCAAGTTAAGAACTACCACAAAACTTAATCAGAAATACATCCAGTATCATTTCATTTATAAGTAGCTTATATAATGTGCATGAAGTAACTGTACTGCGAGTAATTTCCAAATCATTAACCAATTTCAGTATACTTATGCAACTATGTCCTTGACCTTTGAACATATATGACCTTGGATTGTCATGTCAATACTTACAATATTCTAATATACATTGCCTTTACAAAAAGTTAATAGTTTTCAAGATAATTAGTAATTAAAGTCATCTTTTGCAGCTGTGACCTTGACCTTTCAACATATGACCTTGAACCATATATCAAAATGATTGTAATATCAATACCTACAATATTTTAATATACATGCCTATAATAAAAGTTAATAGTTTTCAAGATAATTTGCAATTTAAGTCTTCTTTTGCAGCTGTGACCTTGACCTTTCAACATATGACCTTGAACCATATATCAAAATGACCGTCATATCAATACCTACAATATTTAAATATACATGCCTCTCTACAAAAAGTTAAAAGTTTTCAAGATAATTAGCAATTTAAGCCTTCTTTTGCAGCTGTGACCTTGACCTTTCAACATATGACCTTGAACCATATATCAAAATGATCATCATGTCAATACCTACAATATTCCAATATACATGCCTATACAAAAAGTTGATAGTTTTCAAGATATAGTGACAAATATATAATTTTTAGCAATTTCCCCACTCAGTGCCTTACAATTTCCCCATTTTGAGCCCCATGGCTACCATTTGTGCAAATCTGAAAATAAATGACCTAAGGATGTTATAAATGAAATAACTAAGGTATATCTCTTGTAGATTCAGAGGAGAAGATTTTTAAATTTTTTTACTATTTCCCCCTTATGGGGCCCCAAGGGGACATAACTCCTTCATTTGTGCAAATCTGAAAGGGCTTCACCCAGGCATGATGGTTACCAAGTTTCATTAAATTTGGCCTAGTGGTTTTGGAGGAGAAGATTAAAATGTAAAAAGTTTACGCTTTCAGCTCAGGTGAGCTAAAAATATAAAATTGCAAATTTTTCACTTTAAAATAACTGACTTACACTTGCAATAACTTGTATTCAACAATGTGAAAAAAAACCTGAATACAACAATATGTTACCAGTCTAGAAAATTTGAATTTACAGTAATACGAATCTGGGTGGAATTACCTCCCTTACATATAAGACAGAACACAAATATTACGGTAAATACATACCATTTATTCTCTTAATTATGATTATATGCAGAAACATCCAACAATGTAATAATATTTTGCTGGTATGTACAATGTAATTAAAAATGAACAAATATGAGAAAATAACCAAGAATTTGTTCATTTATGTAATTAAAATAATGACATTTTGACATTTACAAATTTAAAATCATGGAAAAGAAATTCACAAATAATATATAAATCTTTCATACATTTTATGTCTCATCCTAGAACAGCTATTCTTTTTCCATATCCAATGGTTAACTTTTTATAAATTCCAAACTTTTGGAAAATCATACTACTTTTTCATCAACCTGTGTAGCAGTATTTATTCCATTCACCAATCAACTTATGATCTTCCAACTAAATCTGTTTATTTTTAGTTTTTCAAGAAAATCAACACACAGATTTTATGAATACAACTTTACGTATCAATCCCACATTCACCATATTCAAAAGTTCACATTTACCATACTCAATAATACTTGTATTCCAAATGATAAAAAGAAGTACTAAACATCATTATAAAATTCTGAATTTTTGAATATCTTTTATCAACCTGTTCACAAATTCTCATATTAACAAATGTTTACATATCTGATTATGTGTCTTATCCTCAAAACAAAAAACAAGGCAAAACAAACTTACAACAACAGTTGTAAAACAATATACTGAATTCACCAACATAATCATACTCATTTAATTCACAAAATACATGAGGTTATCTCCCCTGACAGAATTGCATAATATTATGACAACTGTCATATAAAGGTGACAAACAATTCTGAAGGAAATTTTACTGTGTATACTACTTATGGGTAAAATTTTTGAAGCTTGAGTTATCAGACAAGTATTTTCAAGAAATTCAGACTTTTTTAACCCAAATATCATTCACGACGTAAAATTATTAAAATCCTGTAAAATACATGCAGATACATGTATGTTAGAGAACTGTTTAATGATGATATAATCAATTTTCAAATAATAATATTTGGGTATGTCTTGTGTAAAACAAACCCTTTTACAGTATCTGATATTGTCCCAATTTCCTGCTAAACAATACTTGAATATATCTGGTAAACATCAACTTTTTTTTCAGTATCAGTTTCTGTACAAATGCCCTGTCAATCAAGCTATTAATAAAATGTTGTTTGGGTATGATATATATGAATATTCTATGAAATCGGAGAACCTTCTAATCACTATCATCATCATTCTTCTGTTTCTTCTTCTTCTTTTTCTTGGCCTTCTTGGCTGGCGATTCTTCCTCCATGGCTACAGGAACATTTTCTTCATCTTCTTCCTTTGATTTTTTCTTCTTCTTTTTCTTTTTTGGTGGTTCATCTTCTGTTTCCATGGTTACATCTTCCATGGTTGTTTCTGCCTGTGAGCTTTCATTCATGGCTTCAGATTTTCTCTTTTCTTTCTTTTTCCTTTTCTTTTCTTTTTTAGCAAGTTTTTCCTGAACAACAACAGCCTACAAAGTAACAAACATGCCGAGTTAAAAGAAGTACAAAGCATCTGAAGCATGATTGAGTGGATTGAGATGGAGTCATTTTATGCTTGGTCAAAATTCTTTCACTAGCTGTGAATAGCTGCAATAATGCTTTTGCGGTTTTAAATAAAAACTAACACACTCACTCAAATTCTTTCACTTATATTGCAATGGTCAGTTCTAATTGCGATGGCAATTCTATGGTGGGGAAGGAAATCAGTGTAACAAAGAAGACCACCTACTTTCTGCAAGCAAACTGACAAACTTTCTCACACTAGGACGACTAAAGTAGGATCTGAAGTTGGGCCGTGAGAAATGCTGTAACCCTTAATGCATGCATTAAGACTACTGAAAGGCAGCATATTACCGGTAGTCTCAGACCAAGTTATTAATAAGAAGCTACACTTAGGAGTATCTGCCCAAGAAGGGTTCAAACCTAAGCTATGAGAGATCCTTTGATCTCCAAGCCAACATTTTAGTCCATCTGGTAACAAGAAAAGACCACATTAGTTCAGAAAATTACACACAATGTTAGCTTACAAACTAATTGTAAATTTGAGCAAAGACTTCTATTAATTAATATGATTACAATGTACACTTTCTAACCAGTGATTATCAAAACTGGTCTAATGGGAATAGTAAAGGCCTCTCAATTGCTATCAATTCTCTGCTTAAAATAACTTTATAACAAGAGCATTGCCTAGTGGAGAAAAAATATGCCTGTCACTATCTGTCACAGGGACAGACCTGCAGTTTTAAAACATTTGCTCATAAACATGTAAAAGTAGTTAATTGCACAAGCAAAAAAGCTAACAGATGGACAGACAGACAGACAGATGAATGGTATACCATAATACATCTTCAAGTGACTGGCACTATAAAAAGTCATCATATAAAACTTATGTAAAGATAGTTTCAGGAAGCAGGTCCATGAACAAAACGTACCTCTTCAACAGCTTGTTTCATTACATCAACATTTTTCTGTGGTGCCTCCCCTGTTTCATAAAATTTGAGTCTGTCTTCAACCTGCTGTTTGAGATGTTCACCAAACACGGTAGTTGGATATTCTGCAAAACCAAGTATTTTTGTGTGTTTTAGTTAATTTAAAAGTATATTTCACAACAAATAAATATAGAAAAGTCTCAATTATCACCACAATATTTGAAAGCCCCAAAATCCATTCCTCTATATTCTGTTATAAGTCCCCCCCAACATATTACCTAACACTTTTATAATACCTAAACTTGACATAACAAATAGACAATGAATGGTGGTTTTGATGTACTATAATTATCTGTAGAAAGAAAACTGTCATTTCTAAGAGGATTTTACATGTTAAAATCATAATGTTTACACCGGAAGTGGTGACAAATTATGTCACATGCACAAAAGAATCCAGAATTTGCTATGTTTTTCAACATGTAAAATCTCTATAGCAGCAACAGTTTCCTTTCTACAGAAATATTTTATGGTAAACACGGATGCGCATAGCAGGGCTCCACAAACGCCGGTAGGGTCAATCGGCTGTAGGCAAAGGGTACATCAAACCCCCTCCCCCCCCCCCCCCCAACGTTAGGCAAAGGGTACCCCCCCCCCTCCCCCCGGAACAATTTTGTTTTTTAATAAACACACATCAGATTTAATTTTTATTTCAAAATATGGTGGTAACGTTATATGTTGATGTGACAATGTCGCATATTTAGATAAATGTTCATAAATACCGCTTATTGATATCTTGCAAAAATCCCATCACTGGTAACTTAAAATAGATCGGCATATAACATATAAAACCATGTGTAATGCCGTGATCATGTTGTTGTTGGTAACCCGAAAAACGGTCGTTATCAATCTAGTCAGCTCTTGTATATAAAATTCAGGGGAGGTTATTAACTACCGTTATCTATAAGCTGGATCGATCAGGCACGTGTATGTGTTTGTATACTCTAGTAGAAACGTTGTGAACAGATGAAGCCACTAGTAATCAATTAACTTGTAAGGTATTAGGTAATTAATTACCTGTGAATGGGGAAGTTCAGTGAATCGTGACACTGTCCTGAGTAATTTTTAATTGTTAACAAGCCAGCATTAAAGAATTTTTAATCAGATTTTGTCTTACTATTATGGGGAAAAAAGCTGATTCGGATATTTTTCAATCGGCTTTTTTTAGTTTGAATCGACGTTTTTTGCCAAAAATCGGCGTTTGTGAAGGCCTGGCGCATAGCGATTTCAAGTTATGACTGAACTCAAGTAAGCAAAAAATATCAAACTTTATTAAAGTTCATTAGATTTTCTACGAAAATTAAGCAAAGTTCTCTGTCACAAACAGTGACTCATTTGTAAATCTGGGTTTTATTATAATTAAAAAAAAACTTTTACAAAAATCAGGAGATAAGTTATTCCATATTATTTAGACAAGCACCACATTTCATTTCATTTCATTGATACTACTGTTTTGTAAGTACAGATTCATAGAAAAACAAAATTGAAAATGTTTTTTATTTTTATCTGTACAAATTTCTGTTGCACTGTTTACAAACCTGTATTACAGTACGAGTAATAATGGTCTACTTACAATGCTTTGATTCTGAATTTACAAAAGTAAACAATATAACATTTTTATAACTGCTATTTCAATAACTGCAGTCAAGTTTATATAATAAATTGTAGAATTTTTTTCTACTGTCGAAATATTTGAACATACAATTATTGTTGTTTTTCATATACATGTACATGGTATCACTTTATTGGGTGAATATGTCAGCTTTATATATACATGTATATACAGCAAAATATTATGAAACAGATAAGGTCAAAATAAAGTATTGAACCCATGATGTCCAAGCCCCAGTTTCACAATCATTCACTGAACTTAAATTAAGGAATATCTCAATTATATGTCTTTTTTTTAAAACATTTTCAGATGTTAAAATTGAATATCTTATATTGTATATTTAAATTGTTTTGCATAGGTTTGTTAAACAAAACAAAAATAGTCTCATAAAACTTAAAATTTTTAAATATTGATAAGAGAAAAATGGGAATATTTGAGTTGAGTACACTCAACTGAGTGAATGATTGTGAAATTAGGGCCTGTACTACATGCTCTATAAAATAAGCTAATTATACTGCTTGTAAAACATAACCCATTCAATTCACAAAAAAAAAACCCTCAAATATTGTTACCTGCAAAACAATCTATTCTAGATGCAATGGAACACTTATTAGCTAAATATCTAGAGATGCGTCCTTTATTCTTTGTACCGGCTCGTCCAATAAATGTGGAATGGAATATCAATCCATACTTAGGGGTGTTTCCTCTTGTCTTTAAAGCTCTACAATATAAATTTTGTTAACCATATAGAGTCAACGGTAAAACATAATTATGAGGTCCACATAAACTCCGAGATAGAGACCAATGAGGAATAATGTCCTGTCTCAACAAGGATTGATAGAGACCAATGAGGAATAATGACCTTTCTAAACAAGGATTGATAGAGACCAATGAGGAACAAGGATTCCACACTTGACTTATCAAAGTGACAGAAAATTATCATGAGACCAATTGCTAAGGTAAGCCGATTTCTACACACACTCAATTTGCCTCCTCTATCCCTCAAACTGACTGGCTCAATATTAGTGAAAGAATCAACTCAAGGCATAAAACATTATTTCTCCACTCTACTCAACTGTTGACAATAATGTAGCTCACCTGTACATCAAGTGCTGGGAGTATAGCATTGATAATCAAATCAGAGAATGAATATATCAAGAAGAAAGGATCCCTGAGGAACCTTCTTATTCACAAAAGAATTTGGGCTTTGGTTGCCGAGTAGTCTTAAGTGCACATTTATGGGTCATAGCACCTCTCATCACCTTGGTTCAAATCCCACTCAGGACAAATCCTAATCTTAGAAAATTTGTCAGTAAACTTGCTGAATGCCCATGTTTTTTTTTTTTACAGGCACTCTAGGTTCTTCCACCATTTCTGAACTGACAACTTTCATATTGGTAAAAAAAAAAAAAAAATCCTGACTGAAACATAGAACCTCATTACTCTAATCTAGTTAAATTCATAAGCAATCTTTCAATTCACAAACAAATATTTGATCAATATATATACATCTGGGCTATCCTAATCTACACTGTCAAATATGATTGACATAAGAAAACTAAAACTACAGGTAACTGATTAATGCTTTCACAAAGAACAACATAAAAACATCACTAATGCATTGTTTCTACAACTTTGTTGTAAAGAACTGACCACAATTTCAAAGTGTTCCCATCCAATCAATTCAGGTATTTATAAACTAAGGAATAAGACTTACCTGAACAAAGCTTTTTCAGCACCCAGAATCTGTACAGTTGAAGCTGGGTACTTGGCCAAATTTGTCAAACTTCCTGCATGAGCTATTAACCTGGCAGCCACCTGTATTCGGACAAATAGAAAACATACATTTGTAACCAAATAAAATGTGTACATACTTCAAACATTTAAGAATTAATAAAAATTCATTCAAGTTACTTTTTCTCAAGCTATTTCCCCCTGTATTTGAATCTGCATTGTAACAAGGTAACAAAGAATTTTAAAGAAATGAGATCATTTAAGTATGTATGTTGGAAATACCAGGACATGACATGGTGCAATCTTCAAGCAAATTTAAGAAAAAAATTATGTCATGCAGTTCACAGAAACTCGAAGATAAACAGTTCTAATTTACACAGTGCAAAATGTGTAAACCAAGCTTTAAATAAACCAGAAATCGATCTAAACTGGATTATAAATTAGAAAACGCCATACACCTGTCTACACGAACAAACTCTTAAGGCTTAGAACAAGTTCTAATAAGATAGGTTATGCTATAATAAAACTAAAAATTTTCTAAACGCAACAACTCCTTTTTCAGTGAAATTCTTTATTTTTTAGTAGCATTTTTATGCATTACTCTAGCATGTGGCATACACACCTGTTCACCAATTAAACATGCCAAGTTGGGTGCAATGTTTCCCATTTTATTCCTCAGGTAAGTGGCAAGGCTTTTTCTGTAGTCTGACAAGGAAATGACTTTTGTGGCAAATATCTCTATGTTCATCAAGTCTATCGGTGATATATCCATTCCTACAAGGAAGCATTATAGAAATATATTAAACAGAAGCTAGAAGGCAGTAAATGCCAGAAGATGTTTAGCCAGCATGGAAAGGAGTGGAGTCATGGTGTTTTACCTCCCAGTCAAGATTCTTCTCTTTAGATCAAGGAGGTCAGTTCTGAGATGGTGGAGAAAACCAGAGTACCCATTGAAAAACCATTACAGTGTTTTCTCCAGAGTGTGATTAATGCGTTTATGACACGATTTTTTTATGAATGGCGCAACTTGGTTTTGCTGTTGCGTTATTTTTGACGCAACCATTTTTACATAGATTGAAATTGGCTACTGTAAATTATAAAAGGTGACTGGAATGAAAACGAAAGTACTGAGCGGAAATTCTGTATTGTCGTACCACATGACTATCGTACCATATTAAAGGAAGCTAAATATTAATATAGGAACCTGTCTACATGAATATTCTTAATCTTTGAAATGTTTGTATTGAACACTTAATTTATATAGTCATTATAAGCACTCTTTGCATCAGGCATAAAAGAAAAGTCGAAACAATCTCGTTTGACAACGTTTTAAACATTAAACGACTTGTGTCAAATAAGGCTTGGAGGTTTAAACGTGTAATCGGTTCCGTTTGATATTTTGACACTAAACGTTTAAGAATTTGGTAACCATTTAAACGTTAATTAATAAATTGATTTGTCTTCCCCTTAATTACTTCCCTTCTAAAACTTTTAAATGATACAGAATTTAAATTTTAAAGCGTTTAAAATTTAACACGTGTTGTTAAAATGAGTGAAAAAAAGAAGTCGGGTGTTTGGAAACATTTTGTTGTAATTGAAAGTTCTGCGGGCCAAAAAGTGCAATGCATGCTGTGTTCGAAAATTCTGTCATATTCAGGAGGGAGTACTGGAACAATGACAAACCATCTAAAATTAAAACATGCAGCCTTAAATGTAGAATCGGCTAAGAAAACCCAACAAACTTCAATAACAGCATATAAATCCCCAGTCCTAACGAAGGACAAGTGGATCCAAGTGACACAGAAAATAGTTTTGATGTGTGCACGTGACCTCCGCCCACTCAGTATTGTAGAAGGGGAAGGTTTCAGAAGTTTTTGTAAAGAACTTAACCCAAGCTATAATGTACCAACTACAAAAACAATATCATCACATCTCACACGCACTTATGAAATTGAAAAACAGGCTTTGATTACACAATTAAAAGATCAAACTGCAATTACTTTAACTTGTGATCATTGGTCAAGTCTGGCAATGGAGGGGTACCTTACTGTGACGGGTCATTTCCTAGATCATAACTTTACAAATCACAATTGCGTACTCATGACCCGAGAGGTATCGGATCGTCATACCGGTGTTAATACTGCCAAAGAAATTCAACAAATATGCACTGAGTATGGAATTGAAAATAAAATACTTGGTATTGTTACTGATAATGCGTCTAATATGGTTGTTTGTGGCGAAAATTTAAACATGGAACATCTTAGATGTTTTGCTCACACACTGCAACTCTCCGTGAATGGCGCCTTGGAATGTGATCCAATGATTGTCAAAACTCGAATCTGTGCTAAAAAGATTGTGACTCACTTTCGTAAATCTGTTTTTGCAACTAGAGAGTTACATGACCGCCAGAAACAAATGGGTGTACCTGAAAATCGCTTAATCAATGATGTTCCAACGAGATGGAACTCTACATATGATATGTTTGAACGTTTGGTTCAACAGCGTCTACCCGTTTATGCAGTATTGCATGATCCAAAAGTCACCAAACCTGCCGATGCGCGTATTTTAGATATGACTGACAATCAGTGGCAAGTGATAGAGGGGTTAATTCCCGTTTTGAAGCCTCTATATATGGCAACTAGGGTAATGTGCTCTGAGGAATATCCAACACTGAGTGGAGCTTGTCCCATAATTTTTAGCATTATTTATCACCACATGAAAGCTGATAATTCTGATATCCCAGCAGTTCGAAAATTTAAATCATTTCTTATTGATGATGTGAAAGAGCGTTTTGGGCTGACTGATGATCGGTTGGATGAAACATGTAGGGGTCTGTTGATGTGTGCAACATTTCTTGACCCTAGATATCGTTCTTTGCCTTTTTTGTCGGTTGAAAAACAGCAGATTGTTGTAGAAAGTGTTAAGTCACATCTTGGTGAGAATCAGCCCGAAGTTTCTAGTACTTCAGCTCAGAGCCAGGAAGATGTTAAGTCACAAGCTTCAGATACTGCGAGTGGGTGTAAGCGCTCTAGATTAAAACAAGATGATATGAATTTCCTTCTTGGAAATTATTTTCAGACCGATTGTGAAGTTGTAACTGCTAATGACGTTGATTCAGAGATAGCTCTTTATAAATCTGAACGTCCAATCCCGACTAAATTCAATCCATTTCAGTGGTGGAAAGTTAATCAGTCTAATTTTCCACGTTTAGCATCTCTAGCTAGAAAGCTTCTGGCAATCCCTGCTACTTCTGTTCCTTCTGAACGCGTGTTCTCGACCGCAGGGGGCACTGTCACTAAACTGAGGTTGGCACTTGATTCTGATTCAGTTGATAAACTTATATTTTTAAACAAGCGCTTCAAAATGGCTGATCAGAAGGTTCCAGTTCCAGTAAAAAGTGAAAATCCCCAAGAACAAATCTGCATTAAGCAGGAAAATGTAGCAGATATCCAGGAATATGAGCATTCACTGAACAGTGGTGCAATTAACCCCCCACTTCCTCACTTGCCACTTACCATACTTACCGAAAGTGACTCTTGAATAACTATCAAACTGATGTTTCAGTTGTTAATTTTAATTAACTTTATTTGCCTGGATGAACATGATGAATGAATTTAATTAGTCAATTTTTACTGACTTAACAGTTCACTTTTTACTGATTTAACAGTTTTGTGTGTTTTAACTGTTTGTTGTTGTTTAATAAATTTCATATTAAAGTTGGTAAAATAAAATAAAAATCGTTCAGATCATTTATTAATTCATGGTGCTCCAAGACAAAAGGAGAAAACTACCAATACATTCAGTAGTTTTGATATGACCCCTAATTTGTGCATTATGGGATGTCACCTGTGTCTTGTAAACATGCACTTTTAACAACCACTCTTCATGGTTTACCTGTGAGTTTTCGTCGTATATTGGATTATTTTATTAAACTGAGAGAAAATGGAGCTTTTATTGATTGAAATATAACACAGAGAAAGGTATTTATCTGATCATTTACTTTTAATAATAGAAATTCAGTAAAAGATTCCAATATACGTCTGTTATTTACTTGTTATTTAGCTTTGTCAAAATTTTAGCGGTTAAATGTATCCGTTTCGGTTAAGGCTGTCCATTTAAACGTTTAACAAATTTGCTAAACGTCCAAGCCTTAGTGTCAAAGTCCTGCACGGAGCTCTGAACATGACCAGGCGGCATCTGGTAGTAACTTACTTGCCGACGACTCACAGTCAAATTAAAAAAACTTATGTAAATCGAGATCTTCATAAAATGTGGTTAAACAAATATCCTTTAATGATTTATGAAAATAATAAAATCATATGTAAAACAGGCATATCGGAAGGGGTGGATAATAATAATGAATGATAATGGTCTGTTGACTTGGGTTGATGGTAGAACATTCAGTAATTTCTGTTTTGGGATACTGTCGCAATTTTACTGTTTCAAATATTACAGATATAAGTAGCATTCGAAATAAAATAAATAATTAAACATAGAAAAAGAGATTAATACAGATCCTCTAATTACAAACAAAATATTTCTTTTATTGTAAAATATCGAAAAAATTAATTTCATGACCCCTTCATTTTGAAAAATGACCCCCTCTTTTCATGTAAGGGGGTCATCAATGACCCCCTGTTTTAGTAAGCTGGAGAAAACACTGCCATTACATTTGACACGCAAACCAAAATATTTTCTCACACTAGGATCGAATCTGTATGAACAGGATAAGAACCTAGGCTGTTAGAGGAACTGTAGATTAGGCTTTATCAGCACGCTATGGGATACCCTCAAAATGTTTGTGCAGAACAATTTTTATCCACTGAACACCGAACCTCAAAAGTTGAGGGTTTACAATAACAAGAGGCCCATGGGCCTTAACGCTCACCTGAGGACATGGCCAACCTGAGGATATATCCAAAATCATTTGCAAAAATACATAAAATATTCTAATATACATGCCATACAAAAAGTTAATAGTTTCCAAGATAATTAACAATTTGAGTCTTTTTATGCATCTATGACCTTGACCTTTAAACGTAGAACCTTGAGCCACATATCAAAATGATTGTCATATCAATACCTACAAAATTCTAGTATATATACCTTTGCAAAAAGTTAATAGTTTTCAAGATAATTAACAATTTGGGTCTTTTTATGCATCTATGACCTTGACATTCAAATGTAAAACCTTGAATCTTATATCAGAATAATCACCATATCAATTCCTACAATATTCTAATATACATGCCATACAAAAAGTTAATAGTTTCCAAGATAATAAACAATTTCAGTCTTTTTATGCACCTATGACCTTGACCTTTGAATGTATGACCTTGAGCCACATATCAAAATGATTGTCATATCAATACCTACAAAATTCTAGTATATATACCTTTGCAAAAAGTTAATAGTTTTCAAGATAATTAACAATTTGGGTCTTTTTATGCATCTATGACCTTGACATTCAAATGTAAAACCTTGAATCTTATATCAGAATGATCACCATATCAATTCCTACAATAATCTAATATACATGCCAATACAAAAAGTTAATAGTTTCCAAGATAATTAACAATTTCAGTCTTTTTATGCACCTATGACCTTGACCTTTGAATGTATGACCTTGAGCCATATATCAAAATGTTCGTCGTGTCAATACCTACATTATTCTATAATACATGCCTATACAAAAAGTTTATAGTTTTCAAGCTAACGCACAATTTTAGTCTTTTTTAGCAAAAAAATAACATTTCAGGGGCAACAACTCCTACATGCATTATCATACAGTTACGAAACTTTGTACCTTTTTACATTTTGTCCTGCTAAACATTTTAACAATGTTTTAATATTATATATCTCTTATAATTTGGAAGAAAAAAGCCTAAAACTGCACAAATTACAAACTAGGTCATGACCTTGAACTTTGACCTTGACCCCATTTTGAAGGTTATTTCAAGAAAAAGTCAAAACTGAAAACCCCATGTCAATATCTATTCATATAGTCAAGTTATAATAATTTGAAGCCATTTTACGAAATTTTCAAAATTAAACGCAAAAACGCGTAACCTAATTTTTTACCAAATTTCATGAAATGAACAATTTATAAGCTTAAGACCCTAGAGAAGCCAAATATCACATCAGATTTTTTCTCCCATCATCGCTTTCAGAGAAGAAGATTTTTTAAGTTTTTTGGAACCATGGGTCACCCTGACCTAGTTTTGGGAGCCATGACAACGTCACGAACAAATCTGAATTGCACTGGCCCATATATGCATCTGACCAAGTTTCATTGAAATCTACCTCATAGTTTTAGAAAAGAAGTTGAAAATGTAAAAGTTTACGCCGCGGACGACGACGACGACGACGACAACGCCGACGACGACGACGACGACAGACAAATTTTGATCAGAAAAGCTCACTTGAGCCTTTGGCTCAGGTGAGCTAAAAATGACATATTCCACTGAATTTGTTTTCTGTATTGTTTTCCACAAATGTTGATGTATTAAAACTCAAAAGCTTTATTGATAATTAATGTAAGGGAGAAGATGCAAAAAAGTAAAAATAATCTAACAACTTTACTGTCAAATGAAAACGACCTCGACCTTTGACCTTAAATAAAAATTAAAACCTTTTATGTACAGATTTTTGTATGTTTACCAAATGATGACACTGATGCATAATAAATAGCCAAGCTTTAGGATTGTTCCTGAACATGACCTTGACCTTTAAACTGGAAAAGCAAACCTTTGATATTAAACTGAATCCTTAGCAGATTTTGTAAATTTACCAACAAATGACCTGATGCAATATAAATAGCTCTGGCTTTAGCACTGTCCTGTAGGTGTCATTGACCTTTGAACAAAATTGGAAAACTGAATCTTTGATGTAAAGTAATTTTTATAAATTTACACATAGATGTCCTTAAAGCATCATAAATAGCTCTGGCTTTGGCACTGTCATGTAGATGTCCTTGACCTTTGCACTGATCTGGAAAATTCAACCTTTGATGTAGAGCACTTTTATACATTTACCCATAGATGACCTTAATGCATCATAAATAGCTCTGGCTTTAGCACCGTCTATTATATGACCTTGACCTTTGAACTGATCTGGAAAATTCAACCTTTAATGTAAAGCACTTTTATACATGACCTTAATGCATCATAAATAGCTCTGGCTTTAGCACTGTCTTGTAGATGTCATTGACCTTTAAACAAAATTGGGAAAACTGAATCTTTGATGTAAAGCAATTTTTATAAATTTACACATAGATGTCCTTGATGCAACATAAATAGCTCTGACTTAAGCACTCTCCTGTAGGAGTCCTTGACCTTTGAACTAAACTGGAAAACTGAATCTTTGACTGTAAAGCAATTTTTATAAATTTATCCATTGATGTCCTTGATGCAACATAAATAGCTCTGGCTTTAGCACTGTCCTGTAGGTGTCCTTGACTTTGAACTGAACTGGTTAATTGAATTTTAATGTGAAGCAATTTTTAAACATTTACCCATAGATGACCTTGATGCATCATAAATAGCTCTGGCTTTAGTAGTGTCTATCATGTGACCTTGACCTTTAAACTGATATGGAAAATTAAACTTTCGACATACAGTGGAGTTCATCTTTAACGAAGACGGATGTAACAAATTTATGTTTAATGGAATTGCTTATTACGAATTGGCCTATAACGAAAAAATGCCTATAACGTGGTAAATTTCATGTCCCGTGAAAAAAATAGAACGGTAAATATATGGTGTATAACGAAGACACTAAAATTGATCCTAATTATGACTTACCATCGACAATAGATTAAAAAGAAACCACTTCAAAACATGTAACAGACCAGACAGTAAGCGTGCATGTCATGATAGGATAATAGGTGTTAAATCACCTATACACCGACAGAAACATCTTTGATGTTATACCTTCACGTGTTTATTCAAAACTCACTGATCTTAACGAGAGGCATGCCGAGGGTTTAGTGAAGCTTGTGAAAAGTTATTTTAATGAATGAAATTGTGTGAGACAGTTTAATTATTCCGTAAATAAATAGGGAAAGTGCCTGTGAATCATACCTTATGTGGATACCCAGGAGGATGTGAGTGAAAAAATATATGACAATTTGTCGGATCTAGAAACATTTTTATGCAGCCGAAAATTTGTGAAACGTCAAAAATTAACAACTTTTTTAGCATGTGTTAGTGATAAGTGTTCAGAATGTGGCTTTTAAACAGATTTAAATTATTTTCTGAAAAGTAACATGGATTTACATTGTGACATAGTGATATAATTTTCCAATAAATTTTCGCAACGGTTTCAAGTCACATGTTTTCAACAATTTGGATTAATTAACTGTTATAATATAAAAAAATACATATCAGATTGTGAGAAAAAAATATTGATTGAATGAACTAATTTTTATTTGGAGTTTTTTTTTTTTAAATTTTTTTTTTGAGTTTACTGAAAATACAACAGATAGAACTTTACCGGCTAATAAAGCTAATGGATGGTTAAATGCTCAAAAAATACATGTTATATTTATGACGGTTCGCGATTATTATTGATTATCTTAAACAAAAAATCAAAATTGATAAATCATATTTTATTTTTTATAAAAAAAATATTAGCATTAACCATATATTAGGTTTAATTTCTTTTATCGTCTTCTACTTCCAGTTTATGCGATACACATTGACGAAGGGAGATAGCTCGTCTCTGCATTCTCCAAAACGATACTGGGGCTGGAAAATTGCTTAAAACGAAATATGCCTATAACGAAGTCCATTAAGCCGTTCCCTGGATTTCGTTATAACCCAACTCCACTGTAAATAAATTTTTATACATTTATACATTTACCCATCTATAGATGACCTTGATGCATCATAAATAGCTCTAGCACTGTCTATTGTATGACCTAGACCCTTCAACTGATCTGGAAAATTCAACCTTTGATGTAAAGCAATTTTTAACATTTACCCATAGATGACCTTGATGCATCATAAATAGCTCTGGCTTTAGCACTGTCTATTATATGACCTTGACCTTTGAACTGATCTGGAAAATTCAACCTTTGATGTAAAGCAATTTTTATACATTTACCCATAGATGACCTTGAAGCATCATAAATAGCTCTGGCTTTAACACTGTCTTTTATATGACCTGGACCTTTGAACTGATCTGGAAAATTCAACCTCTGATGTAAAGCAATTTTTATACATTTACCCATAGATGACCTTGAAGCATCATAAATAGCTCTGGCTTTAGCACTGTCCATAACAATTTCCTCCAATTCTTCCAGTTTATCCTCCGTCAACTCTTTTCTGTTTCCTATGTAATGTGCCACTTTGGCAAACATGTAGTTGTCATTGACAATCTTAACTAGTTCTGGAAAATGATATGAATACCATTCTCTGAAAGAAACAAAATAAGACAGAATGTAAACAATCTGTATACATTGTATAGAGAATCCTGAAAAATCTGAACTCCTGATTAACCAAAAACCTGTATAAATGGACCTACTTCATTTTGATGTTTGCCCCTCATATTTAGTTAAACAAACCAGTGAAAATCAGAAACCTTTTCCAAACCAAACAAAAAATGGCACTTTGTGAAAAAAAAAAATTGGAAAAACTGGAGTACTACAACATAATTTCAACTGCAAAGATGTTTGCAAAGTTGGAATGTAAAAATATCTTTTTTGTTTCTTTTGTTTTGTTTTATTGTATAATTATCTTTTTTTTTCCTTTCTTTCTTTTTTTTTTTTTTTTTTTTGGGGGGGGGGGGGGGGGGGTGTGTTTTGGTTTGTTTGTTGCTTTTTAATCACTATTGATTTGTTTAGTAAATTTTAGTGGTCAAATTGGGAAATTTCAGCCATTTTCCCCAGACAAATAATACCTTTGTTTAGTAAATAATAAGGTAAACAAAATCATTGTTATAAATACCTTATTCTCATAGAAAATGTGTTGATATTTTTATCAAGTTGATCCAAGAGACTGATACTCTGTATAATCATATTATCTGCTCTGTTGACATTGAACTTGACCTTTGCCCTAGAATAACTGTGACCTAGACCTAGTTGTGCCTTTGATGCAGTCTTGTCGGTTAATCCTTTAACAAGGTGATGGAAATGTAATCTAACACCTGAAATGAAAAGCAAAATAAATAAATTCTAGACTATAATATAAGTTAACATTAAGTCTGAATGTATGTTCAAGATACCTTTGTAAAGTTTGAAAATGAAAGTACATTACCCCTGCCTTCTAAAGATGACATTTTCTACTATCAAATTATAGCAAGTTTTAACACAACAAGTTTAATATTGTCTAGCCAATCCATACTCTATTAATTCAAGGATCAATGAGGAATATATTTATCATTCCTTGCACTAAGTCAGTATAACCTTGAATTTGTTTCCTCCATTTGTTCAGTCAGAATTCAGCTTTAATTCAATGGTTTGGTGATAAATTGAGAGAAATTTAAAAAAGAAAGTTAAAGGAAATTAGACTCTGGGACTTCAAGACACTTTGGCAGTAAGGAAATTAGAGGGCATAGTTGCCAAGGTTTCACTGTATAACCAGTAGTAACTTTTAAAAAGACACACTTCTTGTACAAGGGGACTTTGGTGGCCAAAACCAAACACATTCAGGGGTCTCAGTGACCAAGTGGTCTAAAGCTCATGATTACTGATCAAAGTGCCTCTTACTGCATAGGTTCAAATCTTGCTCTGGGAGATCCTAGTGTAGAAAAAGTTTGTCAGTTTGGTTGCTGAAGGTCAATGGTTTTCTCTGGGGTCCTGTGGCTTCCTCCACCATCCCAGAACTGATTTCTCTATATAACTTGTGGAGAGTGGAATGGAGTAATGGTGTTTTACACCCCAGTCAAGAATCTTTCACTTATTTGAGGCAGACAGTTCTGGGATAGTGGAGGAAACCAGAGTACCCTGAGAAAACCACCAACCTTCGGCAAGCGAACTAGGATCTAGGATCTGTCCAGAGTGGGATTCCAACCGAGGCAGTGAGAAGCACTGTGATCCGTGCGCACTTTTGACCACTCAGCCACTAAGGCCCCTCTATATAACTTGTATGTGAAAGAATTTTGATGAGGCATTAAACATCATCATTTTTATATAAGTTTTAATTAACAAGTTTTGATTCAAAATATTATCCTATCGATATCTGAGTGACAGTGTTCTAAGGGAAACAACTCTTATAACATATTCTAAAAATATTTTTATTACAAAAACTAAGTAACTTAATAATTAAAACTTATTTTATATTTCAGAATAATTTATTGTCAGTAATCTGAGACATAAAAAAAAAAAAAGAAAAGAAATCTAACCTCGGATGACCTCTGGTACAACTCCAGTATGTAGACAATTCACACCTAACTCCTCAGATATTGCTGCCCCAATCTTGGCATCAGCTACGCCTAAGGTCACCTTCTCTTTCTTTTTGGCTGGTTTAGGTACATTTGTCTCCACAAATAACTTTAAATCATCATGTAACAGTCCTGAATTCGAAATCAAAATAGTGAAAGTACTGAGAGACAATAATAATTAAAATGATTAATTATTCAAGTTTTCATTATGTACTTGTACAAATTTTTAGTAATCCATAGACCTGGGACACATAGAAATTTTTAAACCTGGTCCCCCAGTTGTAATTTCTTGCGGGTTCATAGAATACTAAATATAATAACAATAATTATTAGAATTATCAATGTTTTCACAGATGTATCACATAGCAATTTTTCATGTTCTACTACTGTGATTATATTTCACCCATTTAATAGTAAATAATTTTTTTTATTCTGGTACCAAAGTTTTAATTACTCATGAGTTCTCAAGTATTGATTCAAACAGTTTATTGTTTTATATACCCTAAGTGTGCCCTTTAAATTCTTCCTTACCAACTACACTGACCAAGTCTTGTGTGGCTACACTGAGGTTTCTTTTAAAGCACAATGTACAGGATGAAATTTCAAATTGCTGTAGTCAAATTAAATAAATAAAATCATCTTTCAATTCTCTGTCTAAAACATGTGTTTATGGATTACAGTGCTGCTCACTACCTTAATTGAAATGCCATTCATGGGGTGAGACATGGGGAAATCGGCCATGCATGCAGCCAGCCAGTCATCTGGAAGGGAGCCAACTAGTATAGACAATGCTTCTGAACCTGCACTTTGATCAAAATAGACTGATGATGATGGGATGATGATTCAGGCTGATCCTAGTGTGAGAAAATTTAGTTTGCTTCCCATATTTTGTTTCTCTTTGAAACATTTAATCATGTTTCATCCATTTAATCATGTTTCATCCACAATCACAGCACCGACCTACTTCCCATAAATGAAAGAATTTTGACTGCGGATGTGAAACACCATTTCCCATACTCTAATTCAAAGTTAGTCATTTATGAACTAAGTGTTATCTTAAAGTGATGTTAAATAGCCATACCTTCAGATATACTGTTGATGTTGTCTAAAGCATTTGTACCACTTTTAAATGGTGAAAATGCTGCTAGTTTTACAATGGACTGGAATTTACTAATGTCTGTAATACTCTTCTCAACTTCTGGCTGAAACATTGCCATTTCTTCAAACTCTTTAACACGGAACAATGCATATCCAGATGCATGTTCAAACAATACATACAGTGTCTGTGTCTGTCAAATACAAAAGGAAAAAAAGATTGTGATCATAATTAAATACAACTCATAGAACTTTTCGTGTTCACAAAATTCATAGAATTTGTGGTTTATTGATCTAAAGCACTTGCTTATGAATCATTACACCTATCGCCACCTAAGTTTGAGAAGACTTCAATAGCTGAGAGGTTTAAATGTCTGCATTAATTTAAGTGAAAAAATCAGAATGGAACTTAAACCTCTATTTTTATTACTCCACTCTTCACAATTTAAGGAACACATTTAGATTGTGGCTGGGGCCAAGCTGGTGTGATCCACACTGAAAATGGCCTAAAGGCATTGGCCGATTTGGGGAGGGGGTTTTTGGCCCAAAGACCCCTTGTTGCTTGGGGCTGCAGCCTTTCACACAATATCTCATAATGAAATTCTCTGTGCCCCCCCCCCCCCACCTTAATAAAAAAAAACTTGACCCCCCTTATGTACAGGTATCTTTTTATGCACAGAGAGATCCTGTAAAGGTATCTCTTTATCCATATATCAGCTCAGTAAAGCTAACAGGACCTTTTGAAACTCTGGAAATTAAATCTCAAATTTAATAACAACTAATTCATTTTTACTAACAGATGAAAATATTACAGAAATCTATAAAACTAGGCTTGATTTTAGTCGTCAAGTCTGGCAATTTTGTTATGACCAACAGTTTTCAATGCCTTTGTACATATTCCCCTTTTCACCTCAGTGGTCTGTAATTCGTATTCCTGAACAATTCAATATTACCACAGCTACTGGTAGTTTTTATTTCAGGGTCTCACCCCCCCCCCCCCTCCCGTTAGTAAACATGCTTCATTTCTTCTCAAACAAATATTTCGCGTGGCAAATGTTATTCCGTCTGGTTACTTCTGTTTCTTTCGCATATTCTTTATAAATTATTGTATAAATTGTTTATAAGGACTAGTGTTATTGCAGGGTTTATAATTAAAATTTCACCACGTGTTTTTCTTACCATCTTAAAGCTTTTCCGTAATCACCATTTTTGATTGGACGATAAATTTTAACCCGAGTAAATCATCGTTGTATTGAAACGTAAAATCATTCGACGTAATCGCGTTTTTAGGGGTGATCATCCAAAATAATTTTTGTGTACAATTTACAGAAAACGCACAGGCCGACAGAGTTGAATGAACAAAATTTATTGAACGCAGCTAATTCTGCATAGTAACAGACTAACTACACGTAGGTTGTTATCAGGGATTATAAAATTTGAATGCATTTGAAAAAAGAAAAACATGAAAAAGTTTCCTCGATGTATTTTTGCATTTTGCAACAATTCCAAAAACGGTTGGCGGATTTGAAACATGACATACAAACGTGGTCCTATATACTGTTTTAAATAGGATAACATTACATGATGGACATGGAATTCTTTGGTACCTCTCCCATTTAAATTTTGATAAAAATACTACGCTTACTTTACCCTGTTGTCAGAATACCACGAATACAATCTACCCACTATCTTGAGTGTTTTTTTTTTTTCAATTAAAAGTTGCTTTTTCTATATTTATTTAATTTTACATCTACATAATTCATGCATTGGTATCCATAAATCAAATAATAGTAAATGTTTTTATTTTCCCTTATAATAAAAATGTAGAGATCGAGTATATATATTAGACCTCACCTGAAATACAAGGCTCTAAACTGCTTTTTTTAATTATACTAATGTTACCGTTTGGAGCCATGTATTTTACATATGTAAAACAACATACATATATAGCCTAGGTACCAATACAGTGCCTTATATGCAACCATAAGACTTCCCAAAGAATACCAAGTATTTCAATATCCAAATGTTACATATACTTATATAAATGTATGGTTTTTAAGGATGTTTTACTGACTTGTCCTTGGTATATAATACCAGTAGCTTTGGTAATATTGTATTGTTATGGATTACAAATCAAGCACACTGAGATGAAAAAGAAAATATGTACAAAGGCATTAGAAAATGAGTTATAACAAAATTGTCACTCTTAATTCTTAAAATCAAACCATACATACATGTATATATTTCATATAATTCTTTATTTCAGATATTATCCTCTACAATGGAAGTGGATTGTCCATTTTTAGACTTAGTAGATAAAGAATGATTTTGATTTGATAACATAGATAATGGTCAAACACTGTGTGATTTCTTCATGTTTAAGAACAAGAAAATCTGGAGTAGCCTTACACAAGTTTCCAGATGATAATAGATCTAAACAAGCATGGATAGATTTTGTTAGAATTCAGAATCCTAACTGGGATGGTCCTACAGAGGTTTCTTATATCTGCAGTAATCATTTCTCTGAAGACAGTTATGGCTCTAACTATATCTTAAAGGAAGAAACAGGACTGCCTTGTAGAAGACGCCTAAAAGAGGGGGCAATCCCCACAATGATAAAAAAAGAAGAAAGTTTGTTTGACGTCGACTTCATGGCTAGAATGCACGCTGATAGTCGTTCTTGTAGCCCTGCACTTGATTCAGAACAACCTAGCTGCTCGAGGGAAAGTATTGGTTCTCCAGTACCTGGCTCAGAGGAAAACACAAACTTTTCACATCCTGGTTTTTCTGGGGAAATACCCAGCTGTTCTAATGAAAATACAAGCACATCTTTTCCTAATGCTGAAGATTCAGAAACACCTGTTCAAGCTGAAGAGAAAAAACAGGTAATAAGTCTTTAGATTATAAAAAAAATTGAAAAGAATCCATTGTGACTTTTTAATACATGCATGTACCAGTTGTTTAATGGATATGTTTTATGAGTTTTTAGTTTCAAAAGATCAACTATCAAGTGCTCTGTCTGGTTTCAAACAGTAAAACACACTTATTTAATCACATCAGATTTTGTTCCTTTCATCTTTATCAAAACATATTTTAATAGGTATTGTATGTCATTTAAATTAAATATGTTGCTTGGTATATTTGCTAGCTTAAATTATTACAAGGTTTAAACTTTTACATTTTATGATAGTAAATAAGAAGCTTTAAATGGTAATGGTGATCCTAAAACCTTAGAATGACAAGCCAAAGAAATTGTTCTTACATTTGAGAGGCAGTGTCTTATATAAAAGTGTTCAAGGTGTCAAATGTTTTATTTTTATTATTTTATTATTTTATTTATTTATTTATTTATTTATTTAATTTTTATTCATTCATTCATTTAATTTTTATTCATTCATTCATTTAATTTTTATTTATTTATTTATTTATTTATTTATTTATTTATTTATTTATTTTATTTTATTTTATTTTATTTTTATTTTAATTTTAAATATTGATGGATAGACATCTAACAACCCTTGTTGGATATTTAAGCATAGTATTGTATTGATGATACATTTGTATGTTATTTATTATGGTATTCAGGATATGGACGTCATATCAGCAGAGACTGGTAAGTTAAGTATTGACCAGGAAGAGGTCAGAGAGACTGAGGCCTTGGACAAGGAAGTAGCCACCAGTAGTCTTGCATTGTTTCAAAAACAGGTAAAGCACTCTCCGTGTGTAATACAAGAACACAAAAGTAAACAAATTATGAATTCATGAATTAAAAATTGTAGCCAAATTCTGAGCTAAAAGGAATTTAGCAATGTTGCTGGATCTCTAAGTTGCAAATTATCTTTCCCTTTGCCATTTATTTCAGTTACTGGTCTAGTAATTGCAGGTTTTTGGATCACAGAGCCTCTCATTTCCTATGTTCAAATCTGGCTCAGACTCAGTCTTTGTGTGAAAAAAAACTCTAAGGTTTTTTGCTGAAGTGATTTTTCTCTAGGCATTGCAGTTTTTCTACCATCTCAGAACTTACTTCCTTAATATCTTTAGTGGGATGTAAAAAGCCTTTCTTTTGTATAAAAATAAGGACTGGTCTTTCCATAGATGGGATAAAATTATATTTTTAGTGTTTTGTGTTCTTCTAGAAATCCATTTTTATTATTTGTTTTTACCAGATTGTCAGCAATTGAGTTGCATAAAGTAATAGTAGTTTTACAGATATAACATTTACACATTTCACTTTTTTGTTCAGTTGGCTGAATTTCCTGAATCTCCCAGTAGAAGAAAGGAGCCAATTATACTAAATATCTGTGATTTAAATGCTTATATAACCTGTGCCTTGTGTGGTGGATACCTGTATGAAGCTTCTACAATTACAGAATGTATGCATACATGTAAGTACGTACATGTATATACCAGAGTTACCAGTGTATGTTGAAACAAGCTGGAGTTAGAGGGCCATGGACTTTTACATGTAAAACATGATGGTTCTAGTTCATGTATATACAGTCAACACTCTTTATAATAGCCATATCAGTGCCTTCAATTTTGCCGTCGTAAAGAATGTGCTGTTGTAATGAAGTTGTAGTTATTCTCCTTGATGCAGAGTGAAGTGGCTAGCTGTTTACATGATGATCCTGAAAAACAACTTTTCTGGATCATTATAAATAGAAATGTCTTTTTTAAAATTTTGATTGAAATATAAGAAAATCAGACTTTTAGACAATCATGCTAATGGACAGGTTGTTTTTGTCTCGCCTAGTCAGGCGACATATAGGGATTACTTTTGTCGGTGGCATCGTCGTCGGCGTCTGCGGCGTCCGGATTTCCTTGTCCGGAGCATAACATTGGTGTTGTACGTTCAAATGACTCCAAACTTGGTGTGCATGTTTCTGGCAATGACTCGAAGTGCAATGCACAAGAACCGCAACTCTATCTTTTTCCGTTTTTGAATTATTTCCCTTTGATTTTTATAGAGCATTTCTTGTACAGAGCATAACTTTGGTGTAATATGTTCAAATGACTCCAAACTTGGTGTACATGTTTCTGGCAATGACTCGAAGTGCAGTGCACAAGAACCACAACTCTATCTTGTTCCGTTTTTGAATTATTTCCCTTTGATTGATTTTTATGCAGTGTCAGGCGACACATCTTTTTCAAAGAAACATATCTAGTTGATACTAAATAGAGGTTTCACTGTATTTTATATATGAATACAATACAAGTGAGCTATTCATAGAGTAGTAGTTCTGTAATTGGGGTCAGATCCTGTGCTAAGTTGTTAGCTTATCTTTTAGACGGGCTGATGTTTAATTCTCAACCTTTGACCCTTGGCATTGAGGCCACATTTACTTCTCAACCTGTGACCCTTGGCATTGAGGCCACATTTAATTCTCAACCTTTGACCCTTGGCATTGAGGCCACATTTAATTCTCAACCTTTGACCCTTGGTATTGAGTGAAGAATTGGAATTTATTTTGTGTATCTTGCATTTCTATCATCTACTATAGTGATTTTTCATTAATTTATATTTTGACTAAATTTACTTTTTTAAAAAATTTTGTTTAGTTTGTAAAACCTGTTTAGTCAGACATGCTGAGAAGAATCTGACTTGTCCAACTTGCGACACAATTATGCATCCAACAGATCCTTTTGTACACATAAGGTTAGTTATCACTAGTAATAAGAGAGGGAAAAAATTGGTTTGACCCTTTTTTAAAACCCTCAAACATCTCACACATTTTGATTAGGTATTAAGCCTCAAATGTTTCACATATTAACTAGGTAGAAAACCTCAAACATCTGGCATATTTAGTCAAAAATATTAGTGGACATAATGTTTTCTTCATCTTGAAGTGTCTTTAAAGTTTCAAGTTTGCATCTTCTCAGTGTCACAAGAACAAGACTTTCATTTGATACACATCATTGATATTGTTGGTCTTCATTGTGTATATAGAGTTATGATGTTTTATGCCCCAGTTTAGATTCTCTCACTTGTATCCTGCTGGTCAGTTCTGGGATGGTGGAGAAAACTGGAGCACTTTGAGAAAAATTTTAAGCAAACAGTTTAACAAACTTATACTAAAATCTTTAATCATTTAACATTACTAAATTATTTTTCCATAGAATTATATGAGTTTTTATAGTTGTATTAATGTTGGTTACCATGACAACTGATTAATATATGTTTTATTGATAGACATGACAGTACAATACAAGATATAGTATACAGATTACTGCCTAAAGTAGCAGAAGGTAAAAATAAAACAAAAAATTGATGTATTTTGGTTTTGTACCTATTGTCCGAATTATGTCTGTCATGGCTTTAGTTTTTCAAGATTTTAGAAGAGAAATTAAAAAAAGTTTGTATCATGTCATATACCATTATGGCGCGCGCATTTTGTCATAATTAAATGACACCAAAATAAATGCTATCTTATCTGGAGTATAAAATACAGAGTTTTAAAATCTTTATGGGGACAATATGGTAAAACACAGCCACACTTACGGAAATAAAAAAGAGCTATGGCAGACAGGAATAAGATAGTTGATGTATCTTGTCATGTACCTTTTTCTCATCGTTATTATTATTTCATGTATGTACAATTTTAGAATTCAGAAAATAAGCTTAAAAATATATTGGACTAAAGTCACATATAATTATTATCAGCTACATGTGTATTTTTGACTCTGCAACAAAGATCTGAGGGCAATGTCAAGAATAGGTACACATCAAGTTTAGATAAAATGGCTATACAGGTAAAGGTTGTGTATGTGACTATCTAGGCAAATCGAGGCAAATCAATCAAGAACATGCCTAATTGTGTACAAAATTAGAAAGAAAACTTTTAAATAAAACCTTATAGTGACTTACACAGAGTCATGGTGATAAAATTGGAGGGAGAAATTTGAAAACATGTCTTCTTTGTTGATTGAGCACTGAAATAAATTACAAAATTGTGTGATTCTGATTTTTTTTTTTTTTTGTGACTGTTCTTTTGCCAGGCACTGGGTATTTAGAAATAAAAGTCACAGGGTCCTTTTGGGGGAGACCTTAAACCAATGCTTCATGTCATGGCAGGCATGGCATGCTAAAGAACCCTCACTTTACAGTGCCATAAGTGCACTGCATAGGTCAGATTTTCTGCCAATTCACCTATATCTGGTGACATCTCAATATAAGTGAAATATTCTTGATTGGGACATAAAACCCCATTAAATCAATCGATCACATTTCTTTTTTGTTTTCATTATAAGCCTCTCTAGACTTGCTGCTAAACCTCTTTAAAACAGCAACAAATGACAGAACATCTGATGACAATGAATGAAAGGCTTACTGTATTTTGTATAATATATTTACTAACTTGGAACCTTTTAGTCATTGATATTATATTATGATATTATTGTAGAGGAACAAAGAAGAGAGAAAGAGTTCTATGAGGAACATGAAAGAAAAACGGGAGGTATGATAATGTAACTTATATTTTATGTAAGAGGGTCTTGGTGTCAATGTGGTCTAATATTTTATGTAAGAGGGTCTTGGTGGCCATGTGGTCTAATATTTTATGTAAGAGGGTCTTGGTGGCCAGGTGGTCTAATATTTTATGTAAGAGGGTCTTGGTGGCAATGTGGTCTAATATTTTATGTAAGAGGGTCTTGGTGGCCAGGTGGTCTAATATTTTATGTAAGAGGGTCTTGGTGGCCAGGTGGTCTAATATTTTATGTAAGAGGGTCTTGGTGGCCAGGTGGTCTAATATTTTATGTAAGAGGGTCTTGGTGGCCATGTGGTCTAATATTTTATGTAAGAGGGTCTTGGTGGCCAAGTGGTCTAATATTTTATGTAAGAGGGTCTTGGTGGCCAGGTGGTCTAATATTTTATGTAAGAGGGTCTTGGTGGCAATGTGGTCTAATATTTTATGTAAGAGGGTCTTGGTGGCCAGGTGGTCTAATTTTTTATTTAAGAGGGTCTTGGTGGCCAGGTTGTCTAATATTTTATGTAAGAAGGTCTTGGTGGCAATGTGGTCTAATATTTTATGTAAGAGGGTCTTGGTGGCCAGGTGGTCTAATATTTTAAAATTTTTAAGCTTTAAGAGACAAGATTGTTGTTGTAATGCTATTGGTTATTTTATATAAATACTAAACAATTCAAATATAACATTAGATATTCAATTTTAACCGTGTTATGTCTTTAACATTGGCATTGAAATATTTCCTAATTTGAGTTGAGTGTACCCTCAATTGAGTGAATGATTGCAAAACTGAGTTCAGGTTTATGGTTCATTCAGAACACCTCTCTCTGCCTAGGTTCTAGTGTGATTAGGTTTTGTCTGATTGCTTGCCAGTTGTATTTTAAAGTAACTCTGGTTTCCTCCACCATCCCAAAATTGGCTGCCCTCAATATAGCTGAAAGAATCTTGAATGGGGCTTAAAAATGCCATTACTCAACTCATTTTGCAAAATAAGTGTTTATACATGTAATTAGATAGGACTGTACATGTGTACATGTACCATCTGATAAATCATTGTTTAAAATGGTGAAGTTTATTTATTTGTCTTTTACATACAAAATATGATGATTGTAACCTTGACATTTTAACTGATTATGAGTTTTATAGCATGTTTAGAGAATGGGGTTTCTTGTAAACCTTCATAAGTCCAGATTCAAGTAAATTTACATGTAACCAAAGATTCTACACTACCTACTTTTAGTTACATTTCAGAGGATACATGTATTTCCTAAATTAAGCTATTGCCTACACTATCTACAACCCAGGTATCAAGGCCTTTGCCTAAAATTCTTCTGTAGATGAAAAAACCGAGAGGGGAATAATGTTCTTCACTATTGATTTATTTTGAATGTTATAATTCAGAGCAGGCCTTCACAAACGCTGATTTTTGGCGAAAAACGCTGATTCAAACTTTAAAAAAATTGGAATATATCCGAATTGGCTTTTTTTCCCCCCACAATATTAAGACAAAATCTGATTAAAAATTCTTTAATGCAGGCTTGTTAACAATTAAAAGTACTAAGGACAGTGTCACGATTCACTGAACTTCCCTATTCACAGGTAATTACCTTACTAGCGTTTGTGGAGCCCGGTTTCAGAGGTAATAATTCCTAAGTTAAAGGCACCTATAACCTCGCTACCAAGACTGATGCCAAAAGTGCTTCTGTAGATGAAAAGAAATGTGGGAGGGGAATAATGTTCTTCACTTTTTATTTATTATTTTTTTTTATTTCAGAGGTAATAATTCCTAAGTTACAGCTACCACCACCCCCACCTGCTACTCCACCCCCAAGGCCGATGCCAATAATGCCCCCACAGATGAAAAGAAACAGGGGAAGGGGAGTAATGCATTATAACTCACAATTTGTGTCCTTGTTACTGGAGTTCAGTGGGGAATTTGAGGGATACAGAGATGATGCTATGGAGTTGGATCTGGAGAAGAGATTTGTAAGAGTCACAAATAAAGCTACTGTTGGCAATGTGGCAAATTTTATAAAGAAGAAGTTACGACTTGACAATGTGTACACTGTAAGTTTGTCATTAATGATGATACTAATGATGTTACTAATTATGAAAATTATATGGGTTGCATGTCCTATCATGTGTAATACTTGAAATATATTTACTTATTCATCTTGCAACTAGCAATATGTTTCAAAATGAGATGTGGAGATTTGTTGACCTTGACCATATATCAAGTTCATGTAATTTATGATTTAATAATATGTATAATAATAAATAAACATCCCTCACATTGATATTCAGAGTAACTCTGAATTGTTGACCTTGATCAATGGTGATTTTATAATATGTATAATAATAAATAAAGATAGTTTTAGGGAAATTTCATATTAAAGCTGCATTAAGTTTTCCAAAGAAAAAAATAAAACGGTGCTAATCTAATAAATGATGTTCCTAATGAACAATGTTACATTTGGTTCAACAATAAAAGCTCGAATAAATACAGAAATTACAGTATTTACCCAGCGAGATGCAGCATTTGGGATCTAATATTAAAACATGGTTACGTCATCAAAACCCGGGTCATTTAAACACAACTTTCAAAACGTTGAAATATGATAAATTAAACACAGAACTTCGTTGAATTAGTCATTTGGTAAACTTAATGCAGCTTTAAATCATCCCTCACATTGATCACAGTGGTAAGGCAGGTAACTCTGATTTTGTGGTTGAGTTACTTCCAAGACTTTTTTAACAACAATAATGAAATTTAATATTAACTTTACAAATGATATGCCAGGGACCTTTTCCAAAAAATAGAAAGAATAGGTTAATTTGACCTACATTTCATGGTTATAAATGAGATTGGTATATTTCTGGCATTTCTGGAAAGCCTATGTGATGAATAAAAAAAAATTAACTGTGAACTACATTCATGGTTAAGTTTTTTTTTATTACAAAATATACCTAAAAATTAAACGTTTTATTTATTATGTGTGAATAAGTATATTTGTACATTTTTGAAAAACAGTAAAAAAAAAAAAAAAAAAGTACAAAAGCAAATGGCGAAATGGAAGTTGATCTAAATGTAGTTTCTACAACTTAATGGAGCACCGTTAGAAACTAAACTACTCACTACTACTCAGAGAACACAAACACAATGCAAGAATTTATAGTTGATCAAATCTTATTACACTTACATGTATATATATATACACTACTAAATTGAAAGAGTTATCTCCCTCGCAAAAGCTTGTGGACCGCCAAAGTAAGTACATGTGAAACATGTTTCTGAATGTAAAACCGCCAAAGTATCTACCCGCAAATATTTCTCGTTATACAGTAAGTATATTTTTATTGGCAAAAAGACACTTTAGGTGGAACTTGTAATCTTCTAATCTTTTTAATAAATTTGTTGAATTGTTTTTAATTGCAGGTTGAGTTAATGCATAAATTAGGTGAGGATGAGGATGAAGTGATCATAGATACTGATCATACACTGGGTAATATGAGAGATGAATTGTATCAAGGACAGGTAGGCTATTAGAATTTATGTTGAGTGTTAAGCATTGAATCTCGAAGCGAATTACACAAATTACACAAAAGTGTGCGCAAAGTCCATTTAGGTTATTTCTCAATGTCCCAAATGAAAATCAGATTCATTGCTTATAATTAAATTTCAAAGACAACTTAATCAAATGAGAAAATAATTTTATGCAATTTTTGCTTTTAATAACTTCAAAACAAGGTAAAATAGCGTGCATTAAAAGTAGTTCGTTCTAGATTACGTCATTATCAAACACTTTGGCACTTGAGTGGGCATGGCTAATTTTCGTTCGAGTCATTGGGAAATGACCTGAATTTATTTTCACTTTTCAACCAATGAAATCATTAAAAATTTGTCAAATTAATTTATATTGGAATGAAGTGAAGTAATTGTGTTTTATCTCTCAGTCAATAATCTTTCACTTATATGATTAAGGGGGTCAGTTCTGAAATGGTGGAAGAAACTGGAGTGCCCAAAGAAAATCTTAATTTTTCCAAAAAGCATTTTTTATGTAAAATGAATGGGCTATTTAAATCTCTAATTATCTCTTGTCTTATTATGCTTGTTTAAATTTTAAGATCATTCAAAAATTTCTGCCATATTCTGTCCTGTGTTAAACCTTCTCTTTACGAGGATTAGATTTACATATGAATGTGAGCTCAACTCATCTAATCCTTACAGGTATGCAACCCAATTACTAGACTAATCCCCAAGTCAGCCAGAGGGATGCAACTGGCAAAAAATCCTTTACATAATAATTTTGTACCCTACAAGGTCAACCAAACTAACAAGTTTTTCAATCTATTTTTAGGATTGCATTATGGAGTTACAGTACAAGATTAGAGCATCATAACCATGAATTATAATCATATGACATTTATTTAAAGTTAATCAACTTAAAAGAATGATACTTCAGACATAACAGTTCAGGTTTTTTTTTTTACATTTTACTGCCAATAATTTTTCTGCATAGTCTTGTTTGTATGTGAAACGTGACATTGATGAACTGTTCTATACTATGAACATTGGCAGATTCAAGGGGGAGGGGTGCAGGTTGCAACCCCCCTTCCCTCTGAAAAATTCATGAGAGAGAGAGAGAGAGAGAGAGAGAGAGAGAGAGAGAGAGAAATGTGACCAAAAGGTCTCCAGAATTATTAAAAATTCTTTTTTGCCAGGGGCTTGTACAACCTTTGCCTCCAACAGTGCTCTGCCCTGGACCCACCCAGGGCCTTAATCAGCCCCAAGACGCTTTGCTGCGATGGGCTTGAGCCTTTTGACGCTTGCAATATCTCATGATAAAGTTCTCAATCTTGCCTTTTCTAAAATTCTGGATACACCCCTGTGTGAACCATCTTTTATTGGCATGCAGAAAACCTTTATATATTTTGTGATGATTGTGAATTTGCTAACTTTAATTGTCATTAATTAATTGACATGGTAATAAAATGTTAGATGTGAGAGATAAGATGTTAACTAATTCTAGCTTGCTTAAGAAAATTAATAATGTTAGGGCATTCAAAAAAAATGTTCTCAGTAAACTAGATGTAGTCACTTAATCCATATTTTATATGTAGTTTCCTTTTGAGAAAAGCCTTGGATAAAATTTGGTTTATAGGAATAAAAAGGAGCAATAATTATCTATTTAGTGTTATTTGGTTGGTACAATAACGAAGCCATTATGAAAATATAGGATCATATTTTATAGTCTATAAATTACATGGTTTTAAAGTAAGACTTCCTTTTGTCCCTTTGTAACCTCTATCCTACATCCACCCACACACCCATTAAATTATATGTAATTTTTTTTAAAATCCAAATTTCTGAGGAAGGTTCAAATCGGCTTGTTTCTGTTTCAATCAACATTTAAATTTAAAAGTTGGGTACAATAGAAGTCCATTTGAAATACTGTAATGAATGTTGAAGAAAATATATGTACATTGTATGACTTTACTTCAGATATCATAATCATATTGTCAAGAATTCTTGTACTTGTTATTGTTAAAAGATATTTTTGTATATATGCTTTTGTCTTTTTTTGATTGATTTAAAATAAAAAGTTACAAAAGACAACAAATTCAAATCATTTGTTATTAAATACGGTTAAACCTTCACATTATGATTACTTATGGGACCTAGAAAAAGTTGACTTTATAGACAGGTGGTTAAGAGACCTTAAAACACTGGTCTAAATAGACAGGTGGCTTTATATAAAGTTAATTTTCCTGTTATGTGTACAGTCATACCTGTTGATAAAGTCTGTCGTATGGAAACCTATTTTGAAGTAGGTTGCAGTTGTATTCTGTAAAATTTCCTTGTACATACTTTAATAACAAAAATAGAGTATACCCTGCTGTAAAGTCCACCTCTATATAAAATCAACCTGTCTCTAGCAACAAGTTTGAAGGTGTCCCCAATGGATTTTACTCTATAATGAGCCTCTATATAAAGTCCACCTGTCTATAGCAAGCATTTTGAAGTGTTCCCCAATGAATTTTACTATATAATGATTCTCTATATAAAGTCTACTTGTCTATAGCAAGCATTTTGAAGTGTTTCCAATGAATTTTACTATATAATGACCTTCTATTAAAAGTGCACCTGTCTATTAAGTCCACTTCTGCGCAGTTTGACTGGTCTTTATACACAGGTCATACTGTATTTACTGGTAAAAAGGCAGTTTTTTCCACATCAAACCTATTTGATAAGCACAATAAATTTCGTGGTTCTGTGATATTTACTAGTATTAGATAAATTTAATTAAAATTTTTCACCAGGTTTATTTTTGTGGTTGACTGACAACTGTAAATAATAACAGACATTGATACACAGTAAACAGTGTTTTACAACTTGGTCAAGATTCTTACACTTGCCTATAATAAAGAAAAGTAAAATTTCACTGGCTATAGCTTAGTGAGGAAAAGCAAATATTAGAAGTAACATTTACCATTGCTTGACTAAATTCTTGCCCAGTAAAGCGGTTTTGTTTAATTGTCAAAAAGTTAATACATATTTAAAGCACTTTTTTAAATATATAATTCCGGATATTTTTGCCTTTTCTGAAATTACTATCGCCGTCACTTAACCCGAGTATTCTTAGTTATCAGGTTTTTACCACAGGTGCTTGTGCTCATTTTGGATGCAAATATCAAAACATTCACATTTATTTGTTACTTCTAAAACTGAAATTTTAAAACGGAAACACAAAATAATTACTCAATCGAAATATCTAAAAATTCCAACCCAACCACTTTGAAGGGGAGGTAATTCATAAACAACGTGAAGAACTCAAAATCATGGCGGACATTTCAACTTTGGCTCTGTCAGATATTCCGCAACTTTCTCGGATGAAGTCCGATTTAATACGAGCGCATTCTCAGTGTTCACAACGAAGGTTGCTTAACAGTGCAAAATGGTATGAATTTTTTTATAAGCAACACAGTACGAAATTAAAAGTATGTAGTGTTAACTTTAAATTCATTTCTTGCCTTGTTGAGCACATGTTGAGGCCAGGATATCTTTACAAGACTGAACTTAGCACCAACATTAACAGATATCCTCAGAGATGGCAAGTTCGTGTTATATTTATTATCTGTTCAGTCCTGTAGTACAGTGCAAGACTGCCAACAACTTTTGATTCCCACGAGTTCTAATCCTGCTTGTAGACGTTCTGTAAAATATAGCATTTGAATATGTTTAAGAATTGTGATGAGCTATCTTGGTACTGACTGTAGTTTATAATTGCTTAACTTCAACTTTTATTAGAATGATCCAACTAATGAGCCAATCACATTGCCAGATCTGGCCAGAAGATAGACCTGAAATACATCCCTCAGAATGGATTTTTTATAATACTGATGTTGCCGTTTCGGAGCCATTATGCCATCCTATATAAATATGGGAAATTATGTATTTATACCATTTGTATATGCTACTGCCACTGTTGTAAATATTCTTTGTGGTTGCCATGTTTTAAATGTAAATTACTGGCTTCATGCATGTGCACAAATGAAGGATTTTCAATTAAATGGCTTAATTACAATAATTGTGAACATATTTTATATTTATTGGTAGCTAGTTCAAATCCAGCTTAAAAAGTCATCAATGAGACTGCTGAAACAAATAAGTACTATTGGAAAATACAGTTGTGCCCATGCGTGAAGCCTAGTGATTCATATTTAAAACATGGCAACCGCAGTGAATATTTGTGCCACTAGCATATATACAAATGAATTAAAAACTTGGATATTTTTACTAAATTGGTGGAATAAACATCGTCGATCGATCCATTAATGTTTCTGGTAAGGAAATATGTAATGAAAACGTTTAAATACCCATAAATTCTGTGATTATAAGAAATTTGTAACCTGCATGTAAGTCAACGTAATTTCCCCTGTTTTTATATAGGATGGCATCATGGCTCTATGCAACATCAGTATTATTAAAAAACTGATTGGAGGCAGGTATTTCAGGTCCAGCCAGAAGAAGGGTCTCATCTTATTTTGTCATATCTTAATATATGAGCAACTTTCAGTTGTATCTCACCTGATACAGGTGTGTTTAATGGTCTGCTTGTACTACCACACACTAAAACTGACTTTTTGTTAGCAGACAAGCATTTCATTCCCCTGGTCACAATATTCTGACACTCAGTGAAAACAGTGGATAGTTTGTCCTCTTAACTCTTAATACTGAATGCCAGATGAAGATGCAGTGTCTCAAATTTTAAAGTGTTGAACTGACTGGGTTCAAATCCATGCCCTTCCAACCTACTACTAAGCAACTGTGCAGTGGAAGGGGGGGGGGGGATTTAAAATAATTTGACTTTCAACAATAGAGCAACAGGTATGTCTGTCATATATTGATTACTGGCTACAGTGTATACATAAACTAAAATATTTAAAATGACAATGTGACATTGTTGTTAGATAATTTCAAACATTTGTCCTTGAAACATTAGTTTTTAAGCGTGAGCATTTTGCACTATTTTGCAGTACAGCCATTGTTAATTAGCTTAGCCGTGACAAGCAGACTCGCTGTTGTTACCCCCTTCCCACTCATTAAAGTAAAATTTTTCAGAAATGTTCAAAATGGCTTGATTTTATCATTTTAGGCTATTTTAGCTGAAATTAAAATTTCAGTGGAGGGTACGAAAGAATGTCTTTCTGCAGACTAACTGCAAATGTAAAATAATACATGCATATTGCAACTACGTATCCCCTCTATTGAGTTCATTCGGTTTAAGAATATTGACCCTCACTTGTTATAATGTACACATCTAATTTTATTTTGTAGGTCAGCTGAGATGTTATTTTCGTTAGATGTCCAGATAGATCCTCAGGTGTATACACAGGCAGAAACACAGGTAAGTCTTAATTATCAAGTAAAGCAACTGTAATATAATTTGTCTTCATGGTGGTCCAATTTTTGTTGATAAAACTGCCTATGTATATTGGTTTTATTTTTAGATAGTTCTTGCTATATTGCCTTTATGAAATGCAAAAGAACTGTTGTTATACCCCTGGTATAGCCTCTGTTGTTAAGGGTACTACATAGCATACTCTCTAAAAAGATGCACGCATACAGGCAATCTTTCCAGTGGCAGTTTTAGCGCTCTCGTTTTTCTTTAAACTGGAAACTGAAAACAACATTTTATAAACCACTGATAACAAGACTACAGAGTCCCGACTTGAGATAGACATTAGACATTAATAACAAAATAGTGTACAGCACTGTTTAGTTATTTATATCATTTGTTTCTTAATCATACATTATATATTATAGGATAATATAAATAACAAGTACTTGTGTTAATAATGCCCAGGAGACGCAGGTTTGGATCCTGTATTGGTTTCGTAAACTATAACAGTTGCAAATTTTGGTTTGTGTGTCTTATAACTCTAGCAAATTTATGCAAAAAAAAAAAAAATCCATCTACATGTACTTATATATTTGCTTCTTAATCATATATATTACAGGATTTCTTGATGGAGTATGACAAGTATGCTTTAGCCACAAGTTACTTCGACCTGAAGGAGTATGATAGAGCTGCATATTTCATACAAGATGCCAAACATTTGAAGATATATTTTCTTTGTATGTATGCAAGATATCTGGCTGACGAGAAAAGAAAGAATGACAACGCCTCAGATTCTATAGGTTTGTGATTAATATTTTACTGATTTTGTACCTTTCTTTCCTATACATGTACAATGTTATGCTGTTGCTATCTTGACGTTTTCTTGTGATCACCACTATCATGGTAGCTTGGTTGAGTGCCTGCTTCATATGTAGGTCTGGTTTGAACCCTGATATGTCTGACCGAGACTTGAAAATAGGAGGTGACTGATATATTCCGCCAAGCACTTGGCATTTAGAAATAAAAGTCACAGGTTCCTTTGAAGGAGACCTTAAAACAGATGCCCTATGCCCCCTTGTACATTACTGTGAGTGCACTGCTGCATTATACCCCCTGATATGGAAATTAACATTCAGTGTTAGATTTCTTTTTTAATTGGATGAGAAAGCTACATATTGTAGCTGCAATCCTCTTCTGAAGTTATTTTTGAAATATTCCAGTTTATGATTTAGACAAACATGTAATTAAAACACAACATTTGCGAGAAGGATATTTAAAAATGTGTTATTTAATTTTGATTCATTATTTTAGGTCCACCAGATAAGATGGAAAATGAAGTTTTGAAAACTCTACGATCAGAATTATACAAAAGATATATTAACAAAGAACTGGATGGATATTGTATATATTTGTAAGTATTCTAAATCTACAGTAAAGGCTCTGTATAAAGACCACTCATGGGACTTTGGTTTTCATTTGTTCCATACATAAATTATATATATATATATATGTACATGTATAAGTTCTACCTCTCACTAGTTATTGTCAATATCATTGGGCAGCTCTTGTCATGTATAGTGAACTAATATAGACCATATCTAATCCAGTATGAGAGTTATTCCCCTTGTCTAATGTCAATGGCAACTGCTTGATAGTAAACATGCCATATTTATTACAAACACTTGTTCTGAATTGAATTGAAAAACATAACAAGTAGAATTGGTTTGCTTGACTGAATGAGTACAGTGTATGTTAGCAAGTTCTCACCCAATACTTCTCTTCTTCCATAAACAGAGTATATTATGTCACTGTACATGTATTCATAGTGGTCCTTTAGGGTAATCGGTAGGATATAATCTTTACACAGTTTGTTAGTGACCTCACCCTCACCTGATATTGATTTTACTGACCCTATATTACGGTAGGTCATCAACCTACTGTGGAACTTAGAGTGTTGATCCCAGGGTCACTGAATGGTCTATTTTAAAAGTCAAAGTTATTTATTATATTTTTTGCCCTCAAAAAGAATAAGTATACTGTATTTTGTTATTTATTTTATGTGAAAAAGGGGTGAGTACAAATACAGTAAAACATGCATATAAAGAAACTAAATGGACCTTCGACTTTATTGATAAGTGGCACTTACATGTATATAGAAATTCTTCTTGGTTGAAAAAATGAAACACAGGCACCTTAAACAGAATGAAATGTTTTACAGGGTCAGAAAGGATGAAAAAGGTGTTAACTCTTGACTGATAAAACTTGAAAGTTATTAGGTGTAATTCCGATAAAACTTGAAAGTTATTAGGTGTAACTCCTTGTGATATGCTCTCGTTTGTAGATATGGTGTTGTTTTAAAGAAGTTAGATCTAATGAAGGATGCTTTAGAAATATTTATAGAAGCCGTTAATAGAGAACCTTTACACTGGGGAGCGTGGTTAGAACTGGCCATGTTAATCACAGATAAAGAAACGGTAAATATTACAAAAACTGGGGAGTAATATTAATAATTATTTTAAAGGTGTCTAAATAAAAAGAAATGAATGATTTTTAAAGAAAAAACATTTTTTAAATATTTTTGCATTGCGAGAGTGAAATAAACATACTTATAAAGACATAAAAATCGAACAGATTTTAATAATTTCATTTTCAAGTGTCCGAGAAATTAGAGACATTTTCGAGCTGATTTTGAGTCCCAGTTCCCTCTCAGTATTTTAAGACATTATCAACAGCGATATCAACCATATATTAATGATAAAGTTAAATTTTAAATAAAATACAAGTAAAAGTTACCTTTTGTGTTGTTTATTTCATTAATTATTATTTCTTTAAAGTGTTTGTTGATCAATAATCATGATTCTGTAAGTAATACACATCATGTCCCATTTTGTTTACAAGTAAACAACATGACTTTTTCATTAACCCCCAACGTTTGAGGTACACCAACATGCCGCTTTCTATTTGTAATTGTCTGCAGTCAAATTATTATTATTCATCGTGTGTTGCATTATACGGGATCAAGTTCAGAGAATTTCTTTTCAATCAAATATTCAATATTTTACCATGCGTATATGTGTACATTTTAAGAATTGGCAATGCAAAGATGGAACAAGTATGACTCCTGCAAATAAAAGGTTAAAAATTAATTTATTTTAAATCATATTTCAAACATATTTTAATGTAATTCTCATCTTGGAAAACAGTTTTTAGCTCACCTGGCAAAGCCAGGGTGAGCTTATGGTATGGTAAAGCGTGCGTGTGTCCGTGCGTGCGTCCGTAAACTTTAATCTTCTTCTCTGAAACCAATAGGCCAATTCAAATGAAATTTGGTATGAAAGGTCCTTAGTTGCTATAGATTAAAAATTGAATCCAACATGTCCGTCCTAAATCCAAGATGGCTGCCGTTACTATAAATAGCAAAAACCTATGAATGGCCATTGTGGGTTTTTTTATGTACTGATTTTGTTGAAATTTGAAACTTAGAAAATAGATGTCGTGGGATAAAACATATATAACGGGTTTTTCCGTACGATTTTTCGTTTTTGCAATAATTGCGTAATATGCAAATAAGGTCTATTTTTAGCTTTAAAAATCTTCTTCTCTGAAAGTACATGGCCAATTGAAAGGATATTGAGTGTGGAAGGTCCTTGTGTGGTATAGATTCAAAATTTTATCTGACATGTCTGTTGGAAATCCAAGATGGCTGCTGTTACTATAAATAGCAAAAATCAAAAAATGGCCATTATGGGTTTTTTTATGTACTGATTTTGTTGAAATTTGAAACTTAGAAAATAGATGTCGGGGGATAAAACATATATAATGGGTTTTCTGTACGATTTTTCATTTGTGCAATAATTATGTAATATGCTAATAAGGTTTATTTTTAGCCATAATCTTTGAGAATCTTCGTCTCTGAAAGTACGTGGCGAATTGAAAGGATATTGAGTGTGGAAGGTCCTTGGGTGGTATAGATTTAAAATTATATCCGCCATGTCTGTCCTAAATCCAAGATAGCTGCCATTACTATAAATAGCAAAAATCAAAAAATGGCCATTATGGGTTTATTTATATACTGATTTTGATGAAATTTGTAACATAGAAACTAGATGTTGGGGATAAAACATATGTTATGGGTTTTTCTGTACAATTTTTCATTTTTGCAATAATTATGTAACATGCAAATAAGGTTTATTTCAGCCTAAATCTTCTGAAAGTACATGGCCAATTGAAAGGAATTTTATGACTTATAGTGCTTGAAATAATAGTAAATAAGGATATTGCTAGTGAGTTTGTTTACATTTTACTGATTAACTAATTTAAAAAGAAAAAGCAGAGAACAAATAAGGATGTGCCAGGTGAGCGATACAGGCCCTATTGGGCCTCTTGTTTATAGTGTGTCGGCTGGAACAATCACATGGTCGTTTTGGGAATTCCTATAACAAACTCTAAATGAGAGTAAGTGAAAAACATCTTTGATGTTGAACTAGTGTACCGACAAGATTCTTTCTTACACAATTTTCTCGGCATTGAACATTAATTTTAATCAACTTTAACTTTCATGGAAAATTAAAGCACTTATTAAAGGTATGATTTTATTGAGTTTACTTAAAAATGTTAATACATTGCACATACCTGTTTCATGGTGCCAATACACAATGAAATGAACGTGTGAACCAATACACAATGAAATGAACATGTGAAAACAACAATTTATAATTAAAATAATTGAAAGTTTCATCTTGATTTTATTAAATCTTTATTTCAAATGTTCTGCATCACATGCTGCAACTGAGTTTCAGCAAAAATGTGTCCAGATTTAGAGGTAAAAAATTGCCGTCTGAAATTAGAGAAAATTAAAAAATTATTTAAATTTAAAAATTAGGGTGTCAGAAAACAGAGGGTCCGAAAACATCGAAAGATTACGGTAATTATTTTTATAAAAGGTTTTGATCACCTTTATTAGAAAACCAATGACCTTATTCAAGTGAGTACTTCGTGGGTAAAAACCTCGAATTAAAAAAATAATTAAAAAAACACACACACACACATTAGAAGGACAATAATTGCAATAATTTTATTATCAAACAATAAAGGACACAAATTAAGGTCGATTTAATTATTTAATCAAGTACACCTGCCCAGGTAATCTGGTCAACCAGAACAATGATGTGTACTTTATAACATTGTTATTTCAGTAATCAGATTAGCGGACAGAAAATCACTTGTCCGTTATGGTTCATTGATGCATTGCAACTCTCAATGGCCGGTTTTTGGAAGTAGATTATTAAGATGTAACATGATTTCAGCACTTAAATAAGCGGGTGTTCGAAATTCAAAGGGACCAGTTTATGGAAGTTTATTTTAATATAAACAAAGAAGGATAAATTTGTGAACTGCTCAGTTGTTTGGTATGTGGAGGTGTTTTGTTTTTAGAAGGGCCGGTATTCGGAAGTTGCAGTGTATTACAGAAGACACAAACTAAATAAACTGTATCTCAGTTAATTAATTTTAACTCAGTTAAACTTAATTTAACTGATAAAAAAATCCTATGAACTCAAGTTCATATTTCGGTAGAGTCACATTAATGCAGCTTTAATCCATTATTTTTAGTTAAATTGAATTTTTCTACAGTTAAGTTGAATTAATTTATATCTTCTTAGATGAACTTGGATATTCTGCAAGTCCCATTAACTACAATTTAATTTAAATTAACTAAGTTTAATTAACTCTATCTGAGTAAAACTCTTTTTAACTGAGTTAAATAGAGATTAATTATTGTAACTTTCACATTCCATATATTATTGTAATTAATTTTTTCTTCTTCAGCTTATGTCAGTTTCACTACCGAACCACTGGATCAGAAATCTCTTCCTAGCACATGTTTATCTAGAACTACAGCTAAATGAAGAAGCTTTAAAGATTTATCAAAACTTTGTAGAGAATGGTTTTGCAAAGTGTACATATATTACATCTCAGATTGCTGTTGTTTACCATAATATGAGAGGTATGTAATGAAAAACTTTGTTGGGAATGAGTTTACTTACTGTACATATATGTACATGTATATATAAAATTGAGATTTCAAATAGTTTTCATTACATGTCGGGTTTGTAATCAAAATTTTTATTGTAATAGTTATACTTAAGTTTGCATAATAATATATTATGTAATAAGTCAGACAGCAGTGTTCTGTATTATACATGAGAGATAGGTTATAACAAGCTTTGTGGGGAATGGCTTTATGAGATAGGTTAGAACAGGATATGTGGTTAATAGGTTATAAGAAGCTTTGTGGGAAATGGCTTTATGCGATAGGTTATAACAAGCTTTGTGGGGAATGGATTTACAAGATATGTTATAAAAAGCTTTGTGGGGAATGGCTTTGATTATATTTCAGATGCTGACTTGGCTGTGGTTATGTTTTATGAGTGCTTTCAGTACTTTGATAATATTTCAGATGCTGACTTAGCTGTGTCTTAGTTTTATCTATGCTTTCAGTACTTTAATTATATTTCAGATGCTGACTTGGCTGTTTCTTTGTTTTATCACTGCTTTCAGTACTTTGATTATATTTCAGATGCTGACTTGGCTGTGGCTATGTTTTATTAGCGCTTTCAGTACTTTGATTATATTTCAGATGCTGAATTAGCCATGTTTTTGTGTTGTCACTGCTTTCAGTACTTTTATTATAATTCTGATGCTGACTTTGCTGTGTCTTTGTTTTGTCACTGCTTTCAGTACTTTGATAATATTTCAGATGCTGACTTGGCTGTGTCTGTTTTATCAGTGCTTTCAGTACTTTGATAATATTTTAGATGCTGACTTGGCTGTTTCTTTGTTTTATCACTGCTTTCAGTACTTTGATTATATTTCAGATGCTGACTTGGCTGTATCTTTGTTTTGTCACTGCTTTCAGTACTTTGATTATATTTCAGATGCTGACTTGGCTGTTTCTTTGTTTTATTAGTGCTTTCAGTACTATGATTATATTTCAGATGCTGATTTGGCCATGTCTTTGTGTTGTCACTGCTTTCAGTACTTTTATTATTTTTCAGATGCTGACTTGGCTGTGGCTATGTTTTATTAGTGCTTTCAGTACTTTGATTATATTTCTGATGCTGACTTGGCTGTATCTTTGTTTTATCAGTGCTTGCAGTACTTTGATTGTATATCAGATGCTGACTTGGCTGTGTCTTTGTTTTGTCACTGCTTTCAGTACTTTGATTATATTTCAGATGCTGACTTGGCTGTGGCTATGTTTTATTAGTGCCTTCAGTACTTTGATTATATTTCAGATGCTGAATTAGCCATGTTTTTGTGTTGTCACTGCTTTCAGTACTTTTATTATAATTCTGATGCTGACTTTGCTGTGTCTTTGTTTTGTCACTGCTTTCAGTACTTTGATAATATTTCAGATGCTGACTTGGCCGTGTCTGTTTTATCAGTGCTTTCAGTACTTTGATAATATTTCAGATGCTGACTTGGCTGTTTGTTTGTTTAATCTCTGCTTTCAGTACTTTTATTATAAATCTGATGCTGATTTTGCTGTGTCTTTGTTTTATGTCTGCTTTCAGTACTTTTATTATAATTCTGATGCTGATTTTGCTGTGTCTTTGTTTTGTCACTGCTTTCAGTACTTTGATAATATTTCAGATGCTGATTTGGCCATGTCTTTGTGTTGTCACTGCTTTCAGTACTTTTATTATTTTTCAGATGCTGACTTGGCTGTGGCTATGTTTTATTAGTGCTTTCAGTACTTTGATTATATTTCTGATGCTGACTTGGCTGTATCTTTGTTTTATCAGTGCTTGCAGTACTTTGATTGTATATCAGATGCTGACTTGGCTGTGTCTTTGTTTTGTCACTGCTTTCAGTACTTTGATTATATTTCAGATGCTGAATTGGCTGTGGCTATGTTTTATTAGTGCCTTCAGTACTTTGATTATATTTCAGATGCTAACTTGGCTGTGTCTTTGTTTTATTAGTGCTTTTAGTACTTTGATTATATTTCAGAGGCTAACCTAGCTGCGTCTTTGTTTTATCAGTGCTTTCAGTACTTTGATTTGTTTTCAGATGCTGACTTAACTGTGTCTTTGTTTTGTCACTGCTTTCAGTACTTTGATTATATTTCAGATGCTGACTTGGCTGTGGCTATGTTTTATCTCTGCTTTCAGTACTTTGGTTATATTTCAGATGCTGACTTGGCTGTTTGTTTGTTTAATCTCTGCTTTCAGTACTTTTATTATAAATCTGATGCTGATTTTGCTGTGTCTTTGTTTTATCTCTGCTTTCAGTACTTTTATTATAATTCTGATGCTGATTTTGCTGTGTCTTTGTTTTGTCACTGCTTTCAGTACTTTGATAATATTTCAGATGCTGACTTGGCTGTGTCTGTTTTATCAGTGCTTTCAGTACTTTGATAATATTTCAGATGCTGACTTGGCTGTGGCTATGTTTTATTAGCGCTTTCAGTACTTTGATTATATTTCAGATGCTGACTTGGCTGTATCTTTGTTTTGTCACTGCTTTCAGTACTTTGATTATATTTCAGATGCTGACTTGGCTGTGGCTATGTTTTATTAGTGCTTTCAGTACTATGATTATATTTCAGATGCTGATTTGGCCATGTCTTTGTGTTGTCACTGCTTTCAGTACTTTTATTATTTTTCAGATGCTGACTTGGCTGTGGCTATGTTTTATTAGTGCTTTCAGTACTTTGATTATATTTCAGATGCTGACTTGGCTGTGACTATGTTTTATTAGTGCTTTCAGTACTTTGATTATATTTCAGATGCTGACTTGGCTGTGTCTTTGTTTTATTAGTGCTTTTAGTACTTTGATTATATTTCAGAGGCTAACCTAGCTGCGTCTTTGTTTTATCTATGCTTTCAGTACTTTGATTATATTTCAGATGCTGACTTGGCTGTTTCTCTGTTTTATCAGTGCTTTCAATACTTTGATTATTTTTCAGATGCTGACTTGGCTGTTTCTTTGTTTTATTTATGCTTTCAGTACTTTGATTATATTTCAGATGCTGACTTGGCTGTGGCTATGTTTTATCAGTGCTTTCAATACTTTGATTATTTTTCAGATGCTGACTTGGCTGTTTCTTTGTTTTATCTATGCTTTCAGTACTTTGATTATATTTCAGATGCTGACTTGGCTGTTTCTTTGTTTTATCACTGCTTTCAGTACTTTGATTATATTTCAGATGCTGACTTGGCTGTGGCTATGTTTTATCAGTGCTTTCAATACTTTGATTATTTTTCAGATGCTGACTTGGCTGTTTCTTTGTTTTATCTATGCTTTCAGTACTTTGATTATATTTCAGATGCTGACTTGGCTGTTTCTTTGTTTTATCACTGCTTTCAGTACTTTGATTATATTTCAGATGCTGACTTGGCTGTTTCTTTGTTTTATCAGTGCTTTCAGTACTTTGATTATATTTCAGACGCTGATTTGGCTGTGTCGATGTTCTCAGAACTTCAGGAAATGGATCCATATAGACTAGAAAACATGGATATCTTCTCTAATCTCCTCTACATCAAGGTAATAAAAACTTTTAATTTTGTCTTTATGTTTAAATTTTCTGATTTGAAAAAAAAATGTAGTTTTTTTGTTATTGTGGAGAGAAGAACAGTTTTATGATCCAGTCAGGCTTCTTTCATTTTTAGCTCACCTGACCGAAAGGTCATGTGAGCTTATGGCATGGCGCGGCGTGTGTATGTGCGTGCGTGTGTGCGTCGTTAACACCTATTTTCGACTTCTCCTCCAAAACTGCTGGACAGATTTCAATGATACTTGGTCAGCAGCATATATGGGCCGGTGCAATTCAGATTTGTTCATGGGGTTGCCATGGCTACCAAAACTAGGTCAAGGTGACCTAGGGGTCCAAAAATCTTAAAAAAATCTTCTTCTCCGAAACCGATGATGGGAGAAAAAATCTGATGTGATATTTGACTTCTCTAGGGTCTTAAGCCTATAGTTTGTTCATTTCGTGAAATTTGGTTGAAAAATGGGTTACGCGTTTTTGCGTTTAATTTTAAAAATTTCATAAAATGGCTTCAAATTGTTATAACTTGACTACTTGAACAGATAATGACATGGGGTTTTCAGTTTTGACTTTTTCTTGAAATAACCTTCAAAATGGGGTCAAGGTCAAAGTTCGAGTTCATGACCTAGTTTGTAATTTTGCAGTTTTTGGCTATTTTCTTCAAAAATTTTAAAGATATATAATATCAAAACATTGTGAAAATGTTCAGAATGACAAAATTCAAAAAGATACGAAGTTCCGTAACTATATTATAATGCATATAGGAGTTGTTGCCCCTGAAATGTTATTTATTGCTTATAAAAACTAAAATTGTGCATTATCTTGGAAACTATTAACTTTTAGTATAGACATATATATCAGAATATTGTAGGTATTGACATGACGATCATTTTGATATATGACTCAAGGTCATACATTCAAAGGTCAAGGTCATAGGTGCATAAAAAAACCCAAAATTGTTAATTATCATGGAAACTATTAACATTCTTTATATACATATATATCAGAATATTGTAGGTATTGACATGACGATCATTTTGATATATGACTCAAGGTCATACGTTTAAAGGCCAAGGTCATAGATGCATAAAAAGACTCAAATTGTTAATTATCTTGAAAACTTAACTTTTTTCATAGGCATATATATTAGAATATTGTAAAGATGGACATGGCAATCATTTTGATATATGACTCAAGGTCATACATTCAAAGGTCAAGGTCATAGGTGCATAAAAAGACTCAAATTGTTAATTATCTTGGAAACTATTAACTTTTTGTATAGACATATATATCAGAATATTGTAGGTATTGACATGACGATCATTTTGATATATGACTCAAGGTCAAGGTCATAGGTGCATAAAAAGAATCAAATTGTTAATTATCTTGAAAACTGTTAACTTTTTTCAAAGGCATATATATTAGAATATTGTAAAGATGGACATGACGATCATTTTGATATACGACTCAAGGTCATATGTTCAAGGGTCAAGGTCATAGATGCATAAAAAGCCTGAAATTGTTAATTATCTTGGAAACTATTAACTTTTTGTATAGACATATATATCAGAATATTGTAGGTATTGACATGGCGATCATTTTGATATATGACTCAAGGTCATACGTTCAAAGGTCAAGGTCATAGGTGCATAAAAAGCCTGAAATTGTTAATTATCTTGGAAACTATTAACTTTTTGTATAGGATGTATATTAGAATATTGTAGGTATTTTTGCTAATGATTCCTCAGGTGAGCGTTAAGGCCCATGGGTCTCTTGTTTCTTGGCTGTCAGTGATAGTGAAGGAAATCTGAAGTGTCTGGAGAGAATACTACTGACACTTTCCAAACTAATTAACTGTCTCACTATTGGATCAAGCAGGATTTGAATCTATTCAGTAAGAGATCCTAGGCTTATGGTTTGTTATTCGACACTTTAGACCACATAGCCATTGAGGCTGCTAAATCTATTCGGGAAAAAGCAATGTTTCATTCTTGTTTTGTCTTTCTTTTAAATACAGTGTCACCTTCTGCTACAACTTTTAATTCCCAATCAATGGAAAAAACTTTCAATTTACATGTATATCCAGGGATTATTCAGGGATTTTTCTGGCCACTCACAGGGTCCGGTAAAGGAACCCATTCCCAATGCCAAAAAGCATACATTTTTCCCAATTTTGTAGGTAAAAATTCCCAAATGATCCTGCTTTGAGAAACTTAAGAAAAAGTGAAAAAACTCTATATTTTTGGTGTAGCTTGTATATCTTTACATTAATAACCTGTATTTATGCACATTTTGATTTATACTCAATGAGGATCTGGTAGAATGGGAGCAACTCATGAAACAACTTTCTTAGATGTTTGTATTGAAGCCAGTCTATGAAGATATTGTGTTAATGTTTGAGTGATTTGGTACAAATGAATGACTATCAGCATGTATCAAAATAGTAAATATTCCAAGCAAAATATTTGATGTGTTGACGATGTGAAAATTTTTAAAGTTTAATGAAAAATTTTCCCAAAATGTTGATTTTGTCAATGATTTTCCCAATTTCATCCCAAGGCCCCTTTTCCAAAATGGCCAGGAAAATCCCTGAATATCTCAACTAAATGTGTAAGAATTTGTTTATATTAGACAGGTGACTGGATTTCAGAGGTTTACCTACATAAGTAGTATATCAGTCATTTATATTGATTTGCTGTTTAAATGTTATACATGGTCTTCTTTGCAAGAGGGTAAGTCTGTTGTTGAAAGTTAAATTTATTTTATAAATTGGTCAAGTTTTAATTCAATGTTACAGCCACTAATATCTAAAGTTTTTTTTTAACTTTTCAACTTTACATTTCAGGAGATGAAGGCAGACCTGGCACATTTAGCACACAGATGTTGTGACATAGATAAATATAGAGTAGAGACTTGTTGTGTTATAGGTAAAAAAAAATTATATACATGTATGTCAGAGATTAATTAATGTTATTTTGAGTCATGTACAGTAAACAGAGAACTTGCATACATATATGTACCTTGTTTATACCTCTTTATAATTTAGCAGGGACCTCAATGGCCAAGTTGTTTTCAGGACAGCATATGAATCACAGTTTCTGTAACTGGCTAGGTTTGAATACCACTAGCAGTTTTTAGTAAGAAAAAGTTTGTCAATTTACTTATCGAAGGTTGGCTGTTTTCTCCAGGTACACCAGTTTCCTCCACCATACCTGAACTAACTGCCTCAGAATAAGTAATAGAATGTATAATGCGATGTAAAACATCATTATAACTCCTCTCGTTCTTTATTACTTTGCCATAATGCGATGTAAAACGCCATTTAACTCCCCTCGTTCTTTATAACTTTGCCATAATGCAATGTAAAACGCCATTATAACTCCCCTCGTTCTTTATAACTTTGCCATAATGCGATGTAAAACGCCATTATAACTCCCCTCGTTCTTTATAACTTTGCCATAATGCAATGTAAAACGCCATTATAACTCCCCTCGTTCTTTATAACTTTGACATAATGCGATGTAAAATGCCATTATAACTCCCCTCCTTCTTTATAACTTTGACATAATGCGATGTAAAACGCCATTATAACTCCCCTCGTTCTTTATAACTTTGCCATAATGCAATGTAAAACGCCATTATAACTCCCCTCGTTCTTTATAACTTTGCCATAATGCGATGTAAAACGCCATTATAACTCCCCTCGTTCTTTATAACTTTGCCATAATGCAATGTAAAACGCCATTATAACTCCCCTCGTTCTTTATAACTTTGCCATAATGCGATGTAATATGCCATTATAACTCCCCTCCTTCTTTATAACTTTGACATAATGCTATGTAAAACGCCATTATAACTCCCCTTGTTCTTTATAACTTTGCCATAATGCGATGTAAAACGCCATTATAACTCCCCTCGTTCTTTATAACTTTGACATAATGCGATGTAAAACGCCATTATAACTCCCTCGTTCTTTATAACTTTGCCACAACTTAGCTTTACGTGACAGAGTTTCGAAGTTTCAGAGTGAATTCTTATAATATTACCCTCAGTTTATTGCCAAGTCTCAAAGTCTGACAGAACAACAGTGGCAACAAGTCATGACTTTTATTCTTGGCACAGTTTTAAATGGCAAAATTTCCGAGCTTTGGACTCATATTTATGGACTAGACCAGATTAAATCATTTTATTTTATAAAATGATGCATTCATACATTTATGCTATCTGGACTCATTTTACGCATTCTTATCTTTTTATTTTTAGGTAATTATTGTTCTCTTAGAGCTATCTGAGATCATTTTACACAAATTACGCATTCTCTTCTTTTAAATTTTTAGGTAATTATTACTCTCTTAGACAACAGCATGAGAAAGCAGTTTTATATTTCCAACGAGCTTTGAAGTTAAATCCTCATTATTTATCAGCATGGACACTAATGGGGCATGAATTCATGGAGCTAAAGAATACATCTGCAGCTTTACAATCATACAGACAAGCTATTGGTAATTATCTTTAAAAAATGTAGTCTTAGTTTAAATTATAATCATTTAAAGCTGTCATTTTTTCTTGTTTTCTGTTCTTTAAATGTTTTATTATTTTTAGGTGACCTACATTAGTAGTTTTTGCAATTATTATTATTTTTATATAATACAGTTTTTATACGCCCGTTTAAGACGGGACGTATTATGGTATGGCACAGTCCGTCCATCCATCTGTCCGTATGTCCACACGTTGTACACTAACTCAAGAATGCTTTGAGCAATTTTAATGAAACTTTTGTGAAATGTTTGTATCTAAGGCAGAAAGCTCCCTTTTGTTTTTGAGATTCGTATGTTTTCCCATTGCGGAGTTATTGGCCTTTAATTGTCAAATTTTAGGCATTTTTTTGCATGTTGTACAATAACTCAAAAATGCTTTGAACAATTTGAATGAAACTTTTGTGTTATATTAGTATCCATGGCAGAGAGCTCCCTTTTATTTTTGAGATTCCTTTTTTTTGTCACTGCGGAGTTATGGGACTTTAATTGTCATATTTAAGGCATTTTTTTTTTGCATGTTATATAATAAATCAAAAATGCTTTGAGCAATGTGAATGAAACTTTTGTGTTATATTGGTATCCATGGCAGAGAGCTCCCTTTTATTTTTGAGATTCGTATGTTTTCTTGTTGTAGAGTTATTGGCCTTTAATTGTCAAATTTTAGGCATTTTTTTGCATGTTGTAACTCAAAAATCATTTGAACTTTTTTTATGAAACTTTTGTGTTATATTTGTCCTATAATCATAAAGGTTTGTGAATAAACATTGAGAAATAAATTTGCTACTTTTGTTTTAAAAAATATGTTTCAGCTAAATGTCAAGTTGCTTAAGACATTAAAAAAGAAGTTTAAATATCTGACGGGCGTATCTTGTGCTCCAGGCGCAGCTGTTTATTGACTTTTGATTTCAGTTAATACAAAGATTTCTCAACCAAACATAAAGTTATATTCATCAAGGCCATAAACAATTGTTTTATTATTTGACCAGAAAAAAATTCTAGCGCAGAGGGCCATCTGTTGCTGACATCACCTCAAGACATTTCTGTTTACAAACTTTCGTTAAGTGAAGGTCGATTTTACTTAAGAAACAATTATGCTGACTGGTCATTATACGCCCGTCAAAGACAGGGCGTATTATGGGATCACCCTTGGCGGGTGGGTGGGCGGGCGGATGGGCGGGCGGGCGTACTGGCGGCGGGTTTGTCCGGCCCATAACTCTGACATCTATGGTCAGAATGACTTGAAACTTGGTATGCTTACTTACCACGATGATACGAAGTGCAGTGCTCAGGAACCGTAACTCTAGCTTCCTTAATTTTTGAGATATTCCCCTTTGAATGCTGTTAGCATGTTTGTCCGGATCATAACTTTGACATCTATGGTCAGAATGACTTGAAACTTGGTATGCTTACTTACCACGATGATGCCAAGTGCAGTGCATAGGAACCGTAACTCTAGCTTCCTTAATTTTTGAGTTATTCCCCTTTGTGTGCTGCCAGAGTACGCAGTGGGTTTGTCTGGCCCATAACTCTGACATCTATGGTCAGAATGACTTGAAACTTGGTATGCTTACTTACCACGATGATCCGAAGTGCAGTGCTCAGGAACCGTAACTCTAGCTTCCTTAATTTATTCTACCAGGGAGCAGATACACATAGAGTTGTAGGCTGAAGAACTTGCTGTCTTTGAAACAACCCAGTATACTAGAGATTACCTCAATTTTGTGATGAAGGTTACAAGAACATGATGGTAAAATTATATAAATGGTGTGGCTGGTGGTAAGTCTATTTTGTTACTGAAAATAATACCAAAATCTCAATAATTACTATTGTTTTTTATTGTACTTGTTAACTTGTGCACTGCATTTTGTATCATTGTGATGAATAATTGAATTGGCTTATTGATTATGAACAGCTCATATGAACTGTATAAGTCCCTTTACAGTTCATAATAAACAAAATATCCACATAAATGACTTGCAGATTTGACGGGCGTGTCATGCTCTGCCATGCGGAACTCTTGTTTTTAAAATATTATCCAATGAAAATTGAAGTTTCAAAAAGTAATTGAAAATCTCCTACTTCTAATTTTAGTTCCATGTACACCCTTTACTCTCTCCGACTTTAAATGCAGCAATTATAATGTTTCTGAGAGTGATTTCATATACATGTACACTCTATCATATTGAGGTAAAGATAACCCCTGCCAATCAAAATGAAGAAAATTTATAGTCATTAAATAATTGAAATAATGCTGTAAAATCCAATAGTAAAATTATGATTGACTTGTGACATCGCAATGGAAGATGTAATCTAATTATAGCTATTATATTATAACTGGTAGAGGTTAATAAATGGAAACCTTGTTTTAGCTCACCAGACAAAAAGCTATAGAGTATGTACTTGCATTGGTTCCTAAACTGGGTCAATCCAAACCAAATCTTGTTTCCAAGACCCTTATTAGTTAAATTTTTTGGTTGTTAATACCAACCCATGAAGCATTTAAAATGGTCACGCTTACTATAAAGTATTAACCAAGTAACTTCAAATATGGTCTCGAAGTATGAAACAGATATATTGCATATTAAATAGTAAAAAATAATAAACCTAGTTATATTTATTTACAGAAGTCAACAGGCGAGATTACAGAGCTTGGTATGGATTAGGACAAACTTATGAGATATTAAAGATGCATTATTATTGTTTATACTACTACAGACAAGCCCAACAACTCAGGTAAGAAGCTTAACATGACTGGCTAAAGTAAAAAGTCCAAAGTATGCTTCAGGTCTATAGTCTCGAGTTGTCAGTCTGTTGATACTTATTCTGCTTTCTGTGGCTTGTAGCAGTTGTTGAGGTAGGCAGTTGTATTATGTAGGTTTTACTGTTTCCCTGTGCCTGGTTTCCAGTCCATCACAAAGATAACCCTTAGAAGTTTTATACTGAAAAATCAGGTGGCACTTATTCATTGATTCAGCTTTTATTGTTTGGACAAGGTAAAATTAAATGTATTGAAGAGATACACCACATTCAAGCTCACAACCCTTGCTTATTAGTATGCTAAGTGAGCTATACATTGGAACACATCTAAAGAGATCTCCTTGACCTTTTTCACAGGTCAATTAACAGTCAGAATTGAAAATGGAATAGAGAAATGATGTTTTATGCCCAAGTCAAAATATTTTACTATTATGGTGCCAGCTTTGGAATGGTGGAGAAAACCAGAGCATCTGGTAAAAACTTTTTGTGAACTGCAAATTTTCACACATTAGGATCTGCTCGGATAGGATTCAAGCTCAGTAGTAAGAGACACTTCTGTATTCTCATGCTTTAGAATGCTGGGACAATGAGTTTAAATGAGTAATGGTGTTTAACGTCCCAGTCAAGAATATTTCACTTATATTGAGACGTTGCCAGCTGTAGGCGAAAGTGCAGAAACTTTGCCTGTGCACATTACCTTGATGGCATTATACAGCAGGGTTCTTTATCGTGCCATGCCTGTCATGACACGGTAACTTGTTTTAAGTTCCCATCCGAAAGAACCGTGACTTTCATTTCGTAATGCCGAGTGCTTGGCAAAAGAACAGTCACTACCCACTTTCGAATCTTTGATCAGACCTGGCCAGGGTTTGCTGGGACAATGAAGAGTATATCCTAATAAAATAATTGAAGTGTAGACAATTTGAGGTTTGCTCTAGATTTGTTCATTATATCTTAAAAGTTTATTACTTGAGAATTAAAATGAAGTGGTAAATTCTGTAAACTATGTTATACTTGTAAATTAATTCTTAACAAATTTACATGTATTTCTTGATTTTTTTTATAATTTTATTTTTAGACCTAATGATTCCCGTATGGTAGTAGCTCTGGGTGAATCTTATGAAAAGTTAGAGAGGTTACAGGAAGCTAAAAAATGTTTTAGAAAAGCTCACAACATTGGTGATGTAGAGGGAATGGCCTTGATTAAACTTGCAAGGTAAATCAAATATTTTTGGTGTCGGATTATGTTTTTTTTGTACTGCTTAATTTGAAATTGTCAGTCATGTTTTCTTACCTGACAGAGGTTTGAACAACAATAACTGATAGTACAAAAATGGTTAACATCTTGAATTGGCTCTAATTGCTATATCATAAATCCTTTCATTAGAATGCTAGAAAAAAACAGTGAGTCAAAGATGAAATTGAAAATAGTTCCAGGTATCAAGTGAATAAGGTATTTAAAGTAGGTAAGAGTGTAATTGGATAACTGCTGAGTAAAATAAAAGTAAAATAACCAAATATTCGTTTATACTTCGTTTTTCGATTACGGACTTTTTACTTGTTGTATATGCTCTGATATCAAAAATATATTGACCTAGTCGATAACATATACAACAACATTGTTTGTTGTAGATTACATGAACGACTTCATGAAGAAGACCAAGCTGCCACAGCTTATAAAGAATATATCAACGAGGCTAACAGAGAAGGGGTAGGTGTTGTCTTATCATCTACTCATTTATAGAAAGTTAATGGTTTATTTTGATTGTCTAAATTGAGTTTATACAATGTGTAGAGTTAAGCTTAACTGTCAAATTCAAATGGCATAGAACTATCTTCGGTATTACGGAAGATCGATTTGCTTGAATTAATCTTGTTCTTGCTTTGCAGACTTTGGATGACTCAGTTTTCATTTTGTTTAAAATTATGTCTTCATCTATTTCTAAATAAAATGCATCTAAGTCATTCAAATCATTATATTTACATTTTGTTTATAATTTTCCGATTCCCTTCATTATAAAATTGTTGCATGTTGTGAGAGCATAACACACAATAGGACTAATCACATGCATAAAAATACATTGTTTCCATTTCCAATACACAAAGTCCTTGACCCATCAAAATGTAAACACACATCATAGCAATTTGAAAAAAGTTCGCATAATATTTTCACAATCCTTGTTTTCTATGATTATAGTGGTGTTGTATCGTTCAATGCTTGATGACTGTATGGGACATGCTTACTGTACAAGGAAAATCCTTGTTTAAAATTAAGTATAATACTTGTAATATTAAGGACACAAGAAGGCATTTTCTGTATAAAAACAATTAAAATCAACTTGTACAACAAAACCTCAACTTGTACAGTTATTACTGTAAACTTCAACTTGTACAACAAAACCTCAACTTGTACAGTTCTTACTGTAAACTTCAACTTGTACAACAAAACCTCAACTTGTACAGTTCTTACTGTAAACTTCAACTTGTACAACAAAACCTCAACTTGTACAGTTATTACTGTAAACTTCAACTTGTATAAACAAAACCTCAACTTGTACAGTTATTACTGTAAACTTCAACTTGTACAACAAAACCTCAACTTGTACAGTTATTACTGTAAGCTTCAACTTGTACAACAAAACCTCAACTTGTACAGTTATTACTGTAAACTTCAACTTGTACAACAAAACCTCAACTTGTACAGTTCTTACTGTAAACTTCAATTTGTACAACAAAACCTCAACTTGTACAGTTCTTACTGTAAACTTCAACTTGTACAACAAAACCTCAACTTGTACAGTTATTACTGTAAACTTCAACTTGTATAAACAAAACCTCAACTTGTACAGTTATTACTGTAAACTTCAACTTGTACAACAAAACCTCAACTTGTACAGTTCTTACTGTAAACTTCAACTTGTACAACAAAACCTCAACTTGTACAGTTATTACTGTAAACTTCAACTTGTATAAACAAAACCTCAACTTGTACAGTTATTACTGTAAACTTCAACTTGTACAACAAAACCTCAACTTGTACAGTTATTACTGTAAACTTCAACTTGTACAACAAAACCTCAACCTGTACAGTTATTACTGTAAACTTCAACGTGTACAACAAAACCTCAACCTGTACAGTTATTACTGTAAACTTCAACTTGTACAGCAAAGCCTGGACTCATTGCCACCACATGTTCAGTTAGAATTTGGTATTATAAACAGGTTTAGTAGTAAATCATGGAGAGGGTTTATTAACAAAAAAAAAATTTAAAGAAATAAACTTTGGAACAGTAAAATATTTTAGCAATAAATGAAGTGGCAAATTATTGAGAGACATTATTATTATAACAGTTTTTTATTGTACAAAGTAATTTGTTATATAAATATACATGTATCTTCTGTAATGTAGATATTAATAACAGTTAGGAATATTGACATACTTGTTGAATTTCTATACATATACAAATTACTTTGTAAATCAGCACCAATTATCAGTTAAGTATTTAGTAGTATAGTAGATTCCACTTAATTTCATAGTCTGTTTGTCAGAACAATTTATGCAATTAACTGGAAAATGCAAAAAACGGAATTTTATCTTTGGACAAAATCGATCAATGGATACGTCAATGAGGCCTGTTTTTAGTACTTGTAGAGACGTAATATGATAATAATCAGTTTACTGAAAAAACAACAGAAAATTGATAATTCTGTTGATTAAAAATAAAATTAATTTTAAGATTAATAGTACTCCAAATATACATTTTATGTAGTATACATGTACTTATTTTGAGGTGTTTTTGCTTCTGTCTCAGATTTATAACACAGAAGAACAAAGTCAGGCTTACAAATATTTAGCGACACATTATCTAAAACTAGGTCAGTTAGATGATGCTTACGAAGCGGCCCAGAAATGTACAGAATTTACAGAGGTAAGTTTATGTTTTACAGTGTCTATATTAGTAAAGAGTCTTTCCTGAGCTTGCAGATTTTATTGCAGGCTATTGTTTATCCTGGGCTATGTGACATGAGGCAACTGTGAGTATGATCCAGTTGGATGGGACACTAATCTATCAGAAAAATGATAAGAGGGAGTACTACAACTAGGTTGGTCTACCCGGTACAAGAGATGAAGCAGGCTATTTCTTTAAAAACACGTAAGCAGTGTTAAAATAATCCTGACTGGTTTCGGATTTTTTAATCCTTATTGGAGGCAAATATAGCATTGGACTTATGTCCGACTTAGGTCCAGCTTTTATACTATAATTTTTGTCAGATATGTAATCCGGCTTGACTTCATCTGTGGATGTGATTTTCCAGGATATGTATCTGGATACTGAATATAGAAGAGTAACAGTAGCATATTTGCCAGTACACATAAATGTTGATATATTTTGGTTGCTTTTGCACTGACCATTATCCAACAACCAAAAAAATAATAAATTGCAACAAATGGATATCATTTTCATCACATTATCATTGGTTTCTGTGTGACTGTAACTTGTACATTTTACTTTGTTTTTAGACACGAGAAGAAGCCAAAGCTATATTGAAGCAGATTCAGAGTATGAGGGCTCAGAAAGAAGGATTAGCGGATGTTAGAATGGATGATAGTACAGGCTCTATAACTAACGAACATTTCCATGGAAACGATCACACACCTATAGCAAGATTATCTCCAGTCAACCTTAGATTTACACCTTGATATTGTGTTTGAAAGTTTTTTTTTTACCATAAGCATGCCAATAGCAAGGTTGTCTTCAATCAGTCTTTGGTTTATTGAAATTTTTTGTTTGTATGCAACCATGGAAACCAATACATACCTATTTTAAGACTATCACTTATCGACTTTAGATTTACACCATGATCTTGTGTTTGTATGTAACCATGGGAACCATCACATGCCAGTTGCAATGTTATTTCTAATAATTCTTAGATTTATTGATATTTGGTTTGTTTGTAACCATGGAAACCACCACACACCTATTATAAGACAATCTCTAATCAACCTTAGATTTACTACTTTATATTTTTACTGTATATTACCATGGTAATGACCACAAACCTTAAGGTTATCTCAGATCTTGCCACCCTTTAATTTATATCTTGATATTCATTTGAATGTAACCATGGAAATGATCACATATTTTTTACACGGTTATTAAAACACCCTACCTGTTAAGTGCAAAAATTAAAACATATTGGAATGTGTCACACATGTATATTGTGTAGAGATGAAATGTTTGAAAGATTCCTAACTGATAGCAACTGAATCCTGATTTACAGTACTCTTCCAAGGATCAATGTTTCCATGGTGATGTTATATCCAGTTGGAATATTTTATACAAATGTTGACATTTTAATGTTATACTCAGTGTCATCATAATTAAACTGTTAGAATGTAAAATATTTATAAATATTATAGTAGTAAAACTACTATAAGTTGATATATAATTTGTTGTTACTTTAAAATCTTTTAAAGTTAAATCTTTGGATTTTCAAACCTGAATAACAACAAAAGTGTATCTTTCAAATGCTGAGTGCCAGGTGAAAAAGCAATATCTCAAATTTTAAAGTCTTATGTATGACCTGGCCAGGTTCAAACCAATGACCTTCTGCTTTTGAGGCAAATACTCTATCTTTGAGCTACCGAGGCAGTCACTCTGTTGAACATTATACGCGTTAATATAATACACTTGTATGTATAAGTGTTAGTCAACTTTAACTTCGCAGTTTAAGGTTTTGAAAGTAAAATATTTCCATTTTAGTTTCTTGAAAGTCTACATGCATACCTACAGAAAGGCAGGCTATATATATATATATATACTGTTTCACAGGAAGAAAATGAATTCTCAACTGCTTATTGCCAGAAGTGTATGGCAAAGTTATAAATTTCCACCTGTAGTTTGTAATGTATCAGTGTAAGTGAAATAATGTTAACTGACCCATAACAACTACATATAAAATAAATTAAGAAACCACGTTGTGACAATTTGCATTGAGACCAGTGATTATAAAGCTGGAGATATCAAATGGCCACCAGGGTTATTGGTGACCAAGTGGTCTAAAGGATACTTGTGAAACACAGCGCCTTCACCCTCCGTAGTTCAACTTCCACTTGGACAGAGCCTAGTGAACGTGAAAACTCCATATAAATTGATATAGAAACATAATTGTGAGAATTTGCATTGAGACCAGTGATCATAAAACTCAGATATCCAGTGGCTACCTGTGTTCTTGGTAATTGAGAAGATTAAGCACACACTTATGGATAACAGCACATGTACCCTCTTTAATTCAAATCCTACTTGGAAAGATTGTAGGGTTAGGAAGTTTTCCATTGAATTGTTCCAGGCTGGTGGTTTTTTCTAATCCCCCTTTCAGGAATTACCACCTCAACAAGTAAGAATCTGGATTAAGGCAAAAAACACCATTACTCCGCATCACTCTTCTCTCAAATGGCTACCTAAAGCCAAACTGGTATTCATTGGTTTGAATCGAGTGATTTTGTATTGTCTAGTCATATATATATATAATAATAATAACGAATAGAAATAATTACAAGTAGTCTGTAAATAACAATGGAGACAGATTTTTTTTTTTTTTTTTTTTTTTTTTTTTTTTTTTTTTTGTATAATTATTTATTTGAATACAAGATTAACTATAATATGAATCAAATCATATTACATAAAAACTCTTGCAACCATTTCCATATATAATATGTTTATAAATATAAATTAAAAATACCTATTATTCTGTGGAACTAGAAACAGACCTGTATTGCTCACTGGGCATATTAAACCTTAACACCTTCATTTTTTGCAAAAAAGTAGTTAAGCAAGTAATGTAAGCAGAATTGTTTACTGGTATGTTTTTCAGAAATTTTACATATTGAAGCTTCCCTTGCTTTTATGAGTGAATGTCAAGGTCATTCTTTTAAATAACATTTTTGCAGACAATGATGTTTTAAGGTTTTTGTACTAAGACAAGTCAAACTTTTATATGCATAGATTGCAATTCTGTCTTTTAATCCCCTTGCAAAAATTACATCTTTTTTATACAATGTGTAACCATGAATAAAATGCGATTGCAAACAGATTATAATTTGTAACCTAAAAGACAGTTTCATTAAGAGATTATAGCCAATTAGAAGTTTTAGTTACACATGCTACTTTTGTCAAAAATTATAAGTTTGAAACCTTCATTCTTAAGATCACTGTCATTGAAGAAAAAAATTGATTTTAAAGCATTATTTGAATTGTAGAGTGAAAAAAATCTTCATATTTCTGAAAAAGTGTCTAAGATTCTTCTAACCACAAAAGCAGGTCAAACATTTTGTTGAAAAGATGAAAGTTGACACACATGCTTAACTATGACATAATAAACATGGCCTTTTGTCCAGGTGAGCTTCAATAAATCTGGCAAGAACTAAAAGTTATATATTTGACAACTTTATTTTAATTTAAATATTCTAAAAGACATATTATCTACATAACACAATGTGTTAATTCTTGCATACATCATAAAATTATTAAATATAACGGACAACAAAAACCAACCCGTCCTGTTCCAATCTGAAACACATATATATAAGGGAAAAAAAGCACAAATACCTTGAAAATGGAGACACAAAAGTTCCTTTATTTAAAATAATTCATGATAATATATTCAAGACTATAATCACCGAGTTTTCAGGATGTTGCAGATTGTCAAAATTTGAGTAGGTAACTCGACAAAGTAAATTACTGATGTATTAACCTTTTTGATTTAGATGATAGTGAAGTTGTTCGCTGTATTCAGTGAAAAAATGTCCCAATATACTGAAGTTTTGCTATAGTTTATTTATTTTTCATTTAGTAAAACATTAACAGATCTCTTAACAAAGCAAAGATTAAACAAAACAAATAAGTATCCAATGTACTAGTTTAGTAAAAGTAAACATTTACACATTAGCCATTGGACTCAAATGATGTCAAGTTATCCAAGTATTTGGGAAAAAAAAACCGAAACAAAGATTAGAGGTATACACATAAAATAAGTCATTATGTCCATAAGAAAGTATTTAAATCTGTTAAATCAGCCGACGTATTGATTTAGTTCCTTCTCTATATACTGTACACGTAAACAAATATCACAGACAGACCATAAATGATAAATACATGTATTTTTAATTTACAAATTTTACAAACCTGGTATTCTTGAACAAATCTCAATTTATATATGTACATGTACAAATAATAAATTAATGTTCCATTCTTTTATCTTTTTGTTAAATAAATAAAATGCATAGCTATTATACAAAGATTTTAACTTATACTAATAAATGTTGATTGAAAATGACAACAGCTAACTGAAAATTTCTCTGAATAAAGCCGACAGCATATCGAGATTCATCTTTGTAGAATACAGAGATTTTTGTGATGTATACATGAAAATAAAATTTAATATATATACATGTAATAATTTATCTTATACATGTACCGTAATTAACGTAAAATGCATAAGTAATTGTTTTAAATTTACATCATTTCATCCCTGTAGAAGAATGCTAATAATGCTATTCTGCCATAAAAAATTTCCTAGCACTATAACATTAATTATTCCTGTAACTACATAATATCATAACACAGAATTAAAACAAATGACCGAATAAACCAGGTAAACATTGTACGTAAAACGTAACAAAATATCATTTCAAATAAAAAAGTAATTTATTTCTTCCACTGGAGATACTGGCCTTGTACCTGTTCTCACACAATGACATCTGGTGTTAATGAACAACATAAAATTATAATTTTCTGTGACTCGAGTCCAGTATTTTTTTGTTTTAGAATATATCCTTTTTTTCCAAAAGGTGAAATTATACAGCATTAAGAAAACATGCTGGCGAGAATAGGTACACCCTTGGTAATGGGTATATAAGCTTTGTATATTAATTTTATAGAAGCAATAAGAAGTTGCATGCCAATTGTAAAATTTAAAATTTGAAAACTTCAAAACATGTTGTATACAAAGCTCTACTTTTAAAATTTCTAATGTAACATTTATGCTGTGATGTATATATTTTAACTAAATTATACCGGTACTTACTCAATTCGAAAAAAAAAAAAATAATAATACTTTATTAAATAAAATAATAAATATAATATCTGGAGACTAGGTTTCTTCTATAAACACACAACAATGTAATGATTTTATAGAAAATAAACTGAGTTTGTATAATAAAAGATCAACTCAATTTTGAGACAAAGGGAGATAATTTGCCTTAAAGAGCAATAACTCTTCCATTTCTTTGTTACCAGTACATTACATTTGAATCCATAATTTTCATTGGTGGCATTTGACAGTCCTAACAAGATTGAAAAAAAATGTTTTATATTATGTAGATGTTCATAAGAATAACTATTCCAACTTCAAAACAGCTAAAAAATAAAAAAAATAAAAAAAAATTGAAAATAACAAACTACATTATAAATACTGGTATGTAATTGATTTACTATGCCGCAGTTTAAGGGGCGAGTGTGTTTCTGTAAAACATGTTCTTTATACATGAGCACGATTCTAGACCATGAAAATTAAACAACGCCACTACACCAGACAGAGTAAAACAACAACATCATGATCTTTTAAAATGGAGCATTATACAGTACGGATTGTGTGATTATTTTGCCATTCTCCTTATTACTGACATGACTACATCTACCAAAATGGTTACAAAAAACTGTAAACTGTAATTGATATAATGATATATAAAAACTATGTTTACAAGGCACTCAATTGGTTATAATTTAATCTAGCTTTTAACTTGGTTCTTTTTTTTTCTCTCCCTAACCTGTCGCACTCAAAACAAATCCAATGTTTACCAGCAGTTTCCGGAATAAGGCCCCATTACTAAAATAATATTACATTTCCATGTCAGAACAAATCTTTTTAGTGGATTCTTTCCTTGCTTATATCACACCAAAAATCAAAGATTTTCCAATGGTTCCCAGAATAAGGTCCAATATTACTTTACAATACCACAATTCCATGCAAAATGGTATGTAATACAGGTATTCAATGTATGGACATACAATTATCAAACTATAATTAGTTGTCAAACTAATACCATATCCTCACAATTTTTCATTGGTCCATTAATTTCTAAATATCCAACTTAATCATACTTCTACATAGCTGCTACTTGATCGGAGAATTTGCCCTATATATTTTATAAATACTTAGGTCCATGTTACATATATAGTAACTATTGACAACTAGCAATCATATCTATTGTTTTTTCTGTAAACTTGTTTTCGTCCATTTTCATCTCTTTTTGGGTTTTTGAAGAACATGATTCTGTACTCTCTGTCAAAAATAAAATACAATATCATTAGATGTAGGGGTAAAAGATTTCTCAACCATCACTGCATAATTATATAACAGATCACACTTTCTCTCACCACCTAATGTGACCTATGTTTAAATTCCACCTACCGGTATGTTCATTCCGACCACAAAGAAAATTTGTCCGTTTACCTGTTTTGCTCTCTGTACTAAAATTTTATTCTTTATCCCAGAATTGACCAACTTGATATTTATGTATGCAAAATCATGATGAGCACAAAACATCTTTAATCTTTGAACCATCCCACTACTGACCACTTAAATATAAAAGAAAGAATCTTGATTGGGGAACACCATTATTCCACTCCTACATCCCAGAACTTACTGACACTGACATAAGAGAAAGATTCTTGATCAAGTCATAACACACCATTTCTCCACTCTACTTGAACTTACCACCTAAATATCATTAGATGTAACAGAATCTTGACAAAAAAAAACAAAAACACATGTACATCTCTCAAAATTGATTTTCACTTCCTTATTTAAAAATGGATAATATGATAATAATAACATCAGCTGTTGGATTTATTATTATTATTATTATTATTATTATTATTATTATTATTATTATATACACCAATTTTCTACCTTTCAGTAATAATATTGTCTTACTCTCAATTCTCTGGTTAAACTTTGATAGATCTACAAGTATATTACAGGTACTTACTCTATTAAAAACTTTAGCTCGTAATCTGTACAGGGTGTACTCGTCATTTCTTCTCCGTAGCTTTTCACTGTGTACAACTTCTGGCAACTTCTTGTATTTTCTACAAATATCAAATTACCTTTGTTGTGAAAATGTTTCGACTGAAAACCAAAGTTGTAACAAGAATGTAGGGCTAAAATGACACAAGACTGCCCACTTGTATGAAAGTTGTAACAAGAATGTAGGGCTAAAATGACACAAGACTACCCACTTGTATGAAACCATTAGTTTATAAAAAGTGCAAATAAACGTAGAATTGGAAGCCAATATTGACAGAGGCCAGGGGTATGACAATATCAATATTGACACAGAGGCCAGGGGTATGACAATATCAATGTTGACACAGAGGCCAGGGGTATGACAGTATCAATGTTGACACAGAGGCCAGGGGTATGACAATATCAATGTTGACACAGAGGCCAGGGGTATGACAATATCAATATTGACAAAGAGGCCAGGGGTATGACAGTATCAATATTGACACAGAGGCCAGGGGTATGACAGTATCAATGTTGACACAGAGGCCAGGGGTATGACAGTATCAATGTTGACACAGAGGCCAGGGGTATGACAATATCAATGTTGACACAGAGGCCAAGGGTATGACAATATCAATGTTGACACAGAGGCCAGGGGTATATGTTGACACAGAGGCCAGGGTATGACAATATCAATGTTGACACAGAGGCCAGGGGTATGACAATATCAATGTTGACACAGAGGCCAGGGGTATAATATTGACACAGAGGACAGGGGTATGACAATATCAATATTGACACAGAGGCCAGGGGTATGACAGTATCAATATTGACACAGAGGCCAGGGGTACAGTATCAATAATGACGCAGAGGCCAGGGGTATGACTGTATCAATATTGACACAGAGGCCAGGGGTATGGCAGTATCAATATTGACACAGAGGCCAGGGGTATGACAATATCAATGTTGACACAGATGCCAGGGGTATGATAATATCAATATTGATACTGAGGCCACGGGTATGACAATATCAATTTTGACTCAGAGGCCAGGGGTATGACAGTATCAATGTTGACACAAAGGCCAAGGGTATGACAATATCAATATTGACACAGAGGCCAGGGGTATGACAATATCAATATTGACACAGAGGCCAGGGGTATGACAATATCAATATTGACACAGAGGCCAGGGGTATGACAGTATCAATATTGACACAGAGGCCAGGGGTATGACAGTATCAATATTGGCACAGAGGCCAGGGGTTGGACAGTATCAATATTGACACAGAAGCCAGTGGTATGACAATATCAATGTTGACACAGAGGCCAGGGGTATGACAATATCAATATTGACACAGAAGACAGGGGTATGACAGTATCAATATTGACACAGAGGCCAGGGGTATGACAGTATCAATATTGGCACAGAGGCCAGGGATATGACAGTATCAATGTTGACACAGAGGCCAGGGGTATGACAATATCAATATTGACACAGAGGCCAGGGGTATGACAATAGCCTTTTTGCTTAGTGAAGGTGAGCCAAACAGAACATAATTTTATACACAGTTCCTTTTTCACTCTCTTATTAAAGAAACATAATAGACAAGAGATTTTAAACAATTAAATCATAATATGTGTTTAGTTTCCTACTTTGCCCTGTAATCTGTAAGTTCCCTCCTATGAAAGGAGAACTTTTTTGAATATCAACATGAGCTATTCAAAGTATGAGTCTGTAAGCCCTTCAATCATTATAGCACATTCATGGTGACTTTTAAGTGCTAGTATTCTAAGACAGCAGATACTAGTTTACATACTATCCCACCAATTTCTTATCCTGACATGCACTCATGAATCACAATTACAACCTAGGTTCATATATAGCTTGGGCAGATCCTGGTGTGAGAAAGTTTGTCAGTTCACTTGTCAAAATTTTCTCTGGCCACTCCAGTTTCCTCCAATATCCCAGAACATACCCAGATATAAATGAAAGAATCTTTAGTGTGCCATAAACACATTTAAATCAACACTTATCCTGACATTGGATATGCCAGCTGAAAATTCCTGTGTCACAGAAATTTAAACCCAATGATCCCCTAGGTTACAAGCTTCTTCCACTACTAACCCATGATATCACATTTAGTTAATACAAGGTTCAGAAATATCAATGTTATACATAACAGTACTTACTTCTCTGTTAATTCTTTCATTTCTTCTTTAGTCATTGTTCGTCTCTTTGGTTTATGGAGATTTTCTGAAATAAATAACAATAATTACATAAATACATTGGAAAAAGTGGTAATCTAAAGAAAACTCTGGTATTCTGGGATACCAGATAATACTTTAAATTAGAGCCCTGTCATTGACACTGAAGCAATTGAATATGAAAGAAATCTCTCTTTAATGGGAGATAAAGTCCCTACAGTACTGAACTTATAAATCAGACTGTACCAATGTGAAATAAAATGTCTATGTCACACAGCCCAATCATGGTTCAAACCCACAATCCGTGAATCTGTCTGCAGTCTTAACCAATGTACATACCACTGTAAGGATGTGCATCAGGGTTTGCCTCTTTCTTCCTTTGTTCTGCTGCAAACAATTTTTCCCGCTCTTTATGTAATAAATGTTGTAATCGTCTATCTTCTGATGCCAGGTTTATCCTTCTTTCTCTGGCCCGTGATCGGGAAATCATGTCTTGTTTATATATCTGAAATGCTTCCTAAAACAAAACAAAAATTAAAACTTTAAAAATCCTTTAAATATGACTTGATTATTGGTGGATTCAAGGGGGTGATGCAGGGGTTGCACCCCCCTCCCTGAAAAACTCAAGAGAAAGAGAGAAGAATGCAGCAAAGTCTTTGCTCCCTAAAACTGACCTGGACCTGCTGAGGGTCTTCAGCAGCCCCAAGACTCTTTGTGGCTAGAGGCTTGGGCCTGTGATGTGATTAAAAATAGTCAACCTTGTACAAGCAGCAAGTATGCGAAACATGGACTGCCAATTATAGCTCTAAATATCTAAAATCAAATAAGTTTCCTTCAATAAACTATTGATCTAGATTTAGGGAAAGGTTGTTTCCAATAAATCCATTGCTTAATGCAATTTTTTTCTTCATTCTTATGGATTCAATCAATCTGCCTATGACCCAAAAGAGTTACAAGCCAATAACCCAATTACAATCAAAGTTAATTACTAAAAAAATGAAGCATAAGTTACATTAATCATTGGTACATGTATATTATCAATCAAGAGCTAAAAGTGGGGTGGAGTAAATACATTTTATGCCACAGTCAAGATTCTTTCACTTATATCAAGGCAGTCATTTCTGAGATGGTGGAGGAAACCGAAGTGCCCTTAAGTAAACTAACAATTTTCAGCAAGCAAACTGACAAACTTTAAGTTATTGGGATCTGGCCTAAGTGTGATTAAAACCTAAGAGGTGAGAGGCAATGAGATCCATAAATGCCCACTTTTGACCGCTCGTCTAACAAGGCTTTAAATGAGAGCTTGGGATCAGTCTTCTTATTTAATTTCTGGACAGAGTCTTTAAAAAGAATTGAAATATACCTGTAAACTCATTTTAGTTCTGGGTTTTGGGTCCACATTTTCCTCGTCAGAGTTATTCTCGACATTGAAGCGAGGACCAGGTGGGTCAAGTGTAAACTTTGTATCTGTATTCTCTCTATTTATTATATCACTATCTACAATGGTTTTCCAAGCTTCTTTAGGGATGGATTTTGGTTGCCATGGTTCCTTACTAACGGCATAGGCTTGTTGTTCTTTTAAGGGTTTCCTCCATGGTTTTGACTCTGTCATTGGAATGTACCATGATACACCTTCTGTAATGCAACATGATCATGGTAATGTAAAAAAAAAGTTGAATAAAAATTGATGATAGAATAAATCCTTGCTATAATGCTTCTCAAAAACTTTGCAATCCTACATATTCTTAAAACATCTCTTTATGGAACATGTACAAGCTTAAACTGTGAAAGAGAAAATAATGCTGGGCAGTCAATAACAGCTCTTTATGGAACATAGTCTAAACTGATTCAGAAATAACAACAATAGCTAACAAGACTTCTCTGTCTGATGAGCTAAAAACTTTCAAATGAATGCTCAAGCCAATGCTCATGCTGATGCTAAAGCACAAAGGTATGCCAAAAACAATAAACATTTTACTGACTGAATAATGTATAAGTTACGGAACTTACTTGGACTAGATGGAAGATTATTTGTGAATCATCATCAGGTGTCTCCGGTGTAAATATTTTTGACTTTGGTGGTGGTGGTGGTGTCTTGTGATAATCACTAGTTTCAAACATTGAAGGTCGTCTTTTTGGTGACCTTGAATGCTGCCTTCTGTTTGCTGTAATTGGTGACCATGACTTTGCTGGTGATGGAGAACAAGATTTTTGTTTTCTTTCTGGTGACATCAGCGGAACTGAAACCACACGTCTGTCATCATGCGATGGAGAAAGTGACTGCAGAGTTGTCTGTATGGCCTCTGACACCATATATACATCTTTCTGTCTCCTTCTTCGTGGAGGGCTTTTGGTTATTGGTGAGGGATACATAGTACCAATATCTCTATATCCCTTACCACTAGGTGATCTGTCTCTCTTTGGAGAACGATTCTGAATTCTATACTCTTCAGGAGACAGAGCTTGAACCAATCTGTTATATTTCTCTTTATCTTTGCGTTTCTTTGGAGAACTCACGCCTTCGGTTTCTAACCCTGTTTTCTTGTTTCTTGTTTTGGAATTTTTCTTCTTTTCAGAACTCGTTTTAGCACTTTTAGATTTTCTAGGTTTTTGAAAAATATCCGAGTCATTTTGCATCTCGGAATCTTCTAGTGAATACCCAGATTTGAATGCTGCCTTGTATGCTTCCTTTATCTGCCTCTGTTTGACTGCTTTCATTTTCTGATATTCTACGCTGCTATCTTTTGTTGATGTTGTATCCATTGCAACTCTATCTGAATCCATGCCAGAAGAATTATCTGTTAGCGTAGATTCAGCTGCACTATCAACCAGCGTGGACGATGAATCTGTCATTGTTGTAGAAGTAGTTGAGACATATTCTAATTCCGCATTGATAGCTTTATCAGAAAGTTTTTGTTTTTCTTTGGCCGTTAGTAACATTTCAAGTTTTTGTAACTTATCCATTCTCCGTAAATCTTTTCTTCTTTCTTTATCAATTTTATCCCTCTGTCGCTGTACTTTATTTTTTAATTTGCTCATTAGTGGATCTATCACATGTTGGTGTCGCTCATGTTTTCTCTTCAACATCATGGCTGACTCGTTAGTCTTATTATCATCAGACATCTCAAAGCTTACATCTTCAGGAATAGAAAACAAAGTGTCAGCACTATCACCCAATTTATCGATTTTTTTCTTTTTTGAACTTTTGTTAACCATATTTTTCTCTTTTTTCTTTCTATCATTCTCCATTTTCTTTCTTTCATTTCTGGCTAATATCTCAGCGTAACTTCCATTACTTTCTTCCTCGGAATACTGTTGTCTTCTATACTGCAATTCCTGTCGTTTTCTATCTATTTCGCGACTAAGATTTTCTTCCTCCACGGAAACAGGTTCTTTTGGCCTACGATCTTTTTCATATTTACGCTGTTGTCTATCCAGATCAACAAGTTCCTGTAACAATTTCTTTTCTTTATATCGCTCGTAATCACGATCATCAAGATATTTCTGAACTAGATGTTGAGTTGGATTTTTCAGAAGATTTGCTAAGGTTTCCATTCTGCTTGCATTTAAGCTAGTTTCACTATCATTTTGATTTAGTTCCTGAAATCGTTCCCACATATCGTTTATATTAGGTGGCACAATTTCCTGTCTCTCTAATCTCTCCTGAAGTGCCTTAGCTCTGCCACTTAACTGGAATATTATCAACTTCAGATCCAACTTCATGTTCATCATCTTCTGATAAATGCCTAGAATGAAAGAAGCAAACAAAATAACTAACAGCAGCTTTTTGACAGACATGCTCTCTTTATTGTGGTGCTTGGATCCTCATCTTCTTAATGTATTTTTTTTTTTTCAAACTGGTCACATTTTTTACACAAAGGGGCTTTAGTGTTTAAGTATTGAAAAGTGATGACAGTGCCCTTGATTCCCATAAGTTTAAATCCTATTTTAGAAAGATTCCAGACTGAGTGTAAGAACATTTGTCAGTTCTCTTTGGTCTCCATTTCCTCCAGCATAGAAGAACACACTCTCTAGATATACGTAAAAGAAAGAATCTTGACCGAGATATGTAACACCATTAATCTGCTTAACTCCACTTATATAAGTTGCTATGATGCTTTATAAAAATTGTGGCATGATGAAAGACTGTTTAAGAAATCTCTGACTTAAAAGCTACAATATACATGTATACATAAAGATAACTGCAATTTATTCACTGATGATTATATCAATGATTCATATCATATTAAGATTGTTCCTAATTGCAAATTCATGTTCAGAACATGTTGCGAATGCAATATATATTTATTTATACAGTTTAAATCCTTATATACATATATATAGTTTTAAGTCAATACACAATTAATTCTCCCATTTAAAATATCATAATGACAAATAACAGTTTTATATAAATATTTAGGAAAATTTAACTTGTAGATAAAGTTTTAATTGAATTGGCCATGCTTTCAATCATCAAGCACAATGTTCCAAACTGACCAAGTGAGTTTCTAAACATAGTCCTGCATTAGTGAAGGACCTTCTTACCCTCATCTACAGTATACTCCCAGGTGAAAAATCTGAATCTCCCTTACAGACAAGTTGTCCTGACAACTTTCTCTTCTGATGGGTTATCAATGATTAAATAAGGGGAAATATTTTTATATAAATCATATATCCAAACTTGATTTGGATTCACATAATTTTGGAACTTTGGATTTATTTATTTTCATCTGTCTGACTTATGTTTTTTTTGTATCTTTCAATTTTTTTGGCCCTTAGTGTAACTGATGAGGAATGACTTTCCAAAATGTGCACATATGGCACATCAAAATTAACTGGTTTTTTTTGTGAGATAATTAATCATACTGTTGATGGCACACATGATTTTGGTCAGACTATCCTTTTTTTTTTTTTACAATTAGTCACTAGTGGTCTTTAAAAACATCATTTTAAAACTAACAATATTTACCCTGTTAAAAGTTTCTTTGTAATTTTTCCCATCTTTCTTATTTGTTCTGCCTTCAATCTTTCTCTTTCTCGTCCAATTTCTTCTTCAAATTCTGTGTCTGGTACCTTAAATACAACATATAAAATTACCAACAGATCATCTTTATAAACAGAAGTGCATGGAGAAAAAATCACCAGGGCCAAGCTTGAAGCTATAGTTAAATCTGTATATAACATCAACAGTACATAAGACATGTGGACTTTATAGATAAATGGTGGACATATGAGGTCAAGCAACCTTAAAACACCTGTCTTAATGGTCAAGTTGTTTTTATAGAGATGGTCATTATATCAGGGTTTTATTGTATATTTCAAATGAATTGTTGTGTTAATTTAAAACATTTGGACAAATTTACCTCAGAGTTGTACATGTACATGTATATCCAATTTAAAATGCATATTTATTTTGAAAATTTTATTCATTATAATGGATTTTTTTTTATCTAGTCACCTTTTAACAAAATTAGTTTAAAATTTTACAAAAATTCAATTGGTTTAGGAGTTAATTTAAAAGATATGACTAAGGTCAAATATGTTTTTTAAATATATTTTAATAACTAGAATGTAATTTTCTTCTATACCTTAGTATCATTCTTTTCCAAAAATTCACTTTTTTTTCAATTTTTCAATTCAAAATAAACGTTTAAAACCACATGTGACTTACCCATCACAGTACCTTTCATTGCTAGGTTGGGATATTGAAAAAGTTTGTAGGCTTGTCTGCCAAAAGGTTAGTGGTTTAATTTGGGGTACTCTGGTCTGTTTTTTTTTCCATTCTAAAACTTACCACCCTGATAGAAGTGAAAGAATCTTGATTGCAATTTAAAGTACCAGAGCTTTAATTTGTAAATTTGCCAGGTCAAAAAGTCATGAGTTGAGGTATTTGTTTTCTTCACTACTGTAGATTACTTTCGAATTTGTGAGTATGTGCATCACATTTTGTGTGCCACCCTATCAGCATCATTTTGCAAATATGTAAGTTCATAACCACAATCTACGTAAATATTAAAATTCGCAATTGATAGACAAATTGTCTATATGTTATATAAAACTTCAATGGTCCTAGTCGATTGCCAGCATGTTTTAAATTTGGTTTTTTTAATTTAGTGCGATTCTTGGAATATTCATGTGTTATATGAATTCACGATTGTGATATTTGAATTCACGATTGATAGTCGAGAAAATACACATTAATAAATCTCATGCAATAAAAAAGTCATCTACAGTATTCCAGAAATGATCACCTCAATAAAAGTGGAAGGATATCTTGCTTGAGGTGTAAAACAACATAAAATTACCCCACTCTATTTTAAACTAGAAATAACATACCTTTGGCATCTCTCTAAATATCTGTCCATCATCTTCAACATGCACAACTTCTTTGTCACCAGGAGACAAACTTCGCCCTGCACCATAACCAGGTGACACAGATCTTCTGGTCTCTATTACAGGAGAGTAGGACCTTCTTGCCTCATGTGTAGTTTTCCATCTTTCCTCGTTATCGTTTTCGCTGCGACGGATGGGATAAATGTCACTATCATCACGTTTCAGCTGGTCTATATAAGGGCGTGATTCTCTTTGATTACTTGGCTGTATTTCATACTGTCTTGAAATATTTTCCTCTCTGGTTTTCTTCTGAATAGATTCTCTTATAAATGCATCATAATAATCTTGACCTTTCTCTAATGGCCGATTAATCATTCGTTCTTTCAGATAGGGATCTTCTGCTCTTCTTACTTTTGAGCCTTTGACATCATCAGCAGATCGCAGTCCAAAAGCTCTGGCTTCCATAGGCCCTATACTCGCAAGTTCTCTAATGGCTGGCTGTTGTGAATGTGTGCTTGGTTCTGAGAGTTCAGACGGTCTACTCTTTCCTGGAATATCATTTTTGGTTACTAAACTGGACAATTTTGCATCAGACATTCTTACATCCTCCCTTATTATGGCTGGTGATTCCATATTGGAATGATGCGAGTATATGGGTGAAGGACGAGAAGACATTTCCATTAGTTTTACACCGTGTACTGGAGATGATGCCTTTTGATCACCATCATGAGGTACACTGTAAAGGTCAGTCTCTGACCTAGACCTTGACCTGCCATAAATCTGCTCCATAGAGCTGTTTTTCTCAGAATTATCATCGAGTTTATGATCTGACAGTGACAGTTCATATTTCTTTGATCGCTTAGGTGTAGCGAAATGCTGACCAGGATCTGACCTAATACTAGAGGTCATGTCAACATCCATATTATCAATAATTCCACTTCTCCTGTCTGGGTCACCATCTAGTGGTCGTAAATCACCATGTCTGTCATATCGCTCCTGTGTTGCTATGCCACCAGCACCAAGGTCAAGGCCACCATCATGGTGGAGGCCTGATGAAGCATTATCAATATCCTGTGACCTTGGCCTTAATCTTTCTTCATCACTAACTGAACCGGGATTATCAAGTCTATCATCTGCTGACAATGATTTTTCTTTTTCATCCTGAAGTAATACAAGTATATAATAATATATAGTTAAAGGTGATTGGCTAGTTGGTTGTAAATAGGTCAAGGTGATTGGTTAGTTGGTTTTGTATTGTCTAGTTCATTATAATATACACTTAAATGTGATTCCTTTGCTGGTTGTAAATAAGTAAAGGTGATTGGCTAGTTGGTTTTTTTGTATTGTTTAGTTCCTAGTTCATTGTATATTGTCAAGGTGATTGGATAATTGAATTAATACAGCTAAAGGTGATTGGCTAATTGAATGTATATAGCTAAAGGTGATTGGCTTTTACATTGTTAAAGTGATTGGCTAATTGGGTTTTATATTTAAAGTTGGTTAATTAGTAATTGTCAACTGTGCATTAACAGTTTTACATCTATAAGCAACAAGACAGACTTTTCAAGTAATAATACTTAAGATTGTGCAAATGCTTCTAATCTTTATTTAATACTGTGAGCAATTCTTTGTCAACAGTATAACATCTCAGATTTTTACTCTATGATATACAGTAGAACTTCGATAACTCGAAGTGCTCGGGACTGGGCTGGGGACTTTGAGTTATCAGGGTGTTCGAGTTATCGAAGTTGAAGGATGATGTCCACGAATGGTGTCACCTTAATATATGTTTCCGCTATAGAAATCTTGATGTTTTAAACAGTTACCTGTACTCGAATGTAAAAAAAGTAACAGATAATTTTAAAGAAAATATAATAAATAATTTTTAAAGAATTGATATTGACGGTAAAAGCGTGCAAACGTGTTATTTTATTTCAAGATCATGATATATACGAACAACAAAATCAGAAATCAGATATATGTACATATTTATCAAAATGCGTAATTTTTACATTCCTTAGACAATACGAACAGAAAGTTAATGGAATTATGAAGCAGTGCACAAAGTCATTTAAGATTTTAATGGAGTCGTGAGTACAACTGAGTTAGTCGTTTTAATTAAGCTTGGAGAACTTAAGTCAAAAGTAATCGACCGCGGCATATTAATTGGTTTCTTTTATTAGAGTAGGGGATTAGCGTTCATGTTAAGGCTTAATTGTCCATGACGGTACTGAATATTAATCCGTTAATTGATACTAATTAATACGGTAGATAACTAGAACTACTCGGTTCATTTCTCTACTATAACGGTAGCCTAATAACCAATATGTGATTTCTCCATTGATCATACATTGTTACAAAAAATTCGAGTTTTTGAAGTTTATTTTAATAGATTTTTAAACTACAGACCAAATTTTTACTTCGAGTTATCGGGGGTATTCGAATTATAGAAGTTTGAGTTATCGAAGTTTTCTTAATATAGTTTATATAGAAAACTGGTCGGGACAAAATAAATACTTCGAGTTATCCGTGGTATTCGAGATATCAACGTTTGAGTTATCGAAGTTCTACTGTATATATATATATATATATATATATATATATATATATATATATATATATATATATATATATATATATATATACATGTGTATATATATATATATATGTATAATTCTTTAGTTAATACAATACACAGTTTCCATAGAAACTAATGAAAACTTAGTAAATACAAATCTTACCGATACAGATCTTTCCTCTATAGTTGATAGAGCTTCTGGTAGAGCTCCAGGTACTCTGTTACCATAGATACCAGAACTGTTACTACTGCTAGCAGAATCCTGGCGAGAACCCAGGAACTGAGGTGGAATGTGAGGGCCTACAGCATCATCAGATCCTTGTTAAAAACAAATATAAATAACTTAACTTATTTAAACCATCACATGTAAAACAATCTCCATAACAACATAAAACAATCTCCATAACAACATAAAACAGGACTCCATAACAGCGTAAAACATCTCTATAACAATGTAAAACAATCTCCATAACAACATAAAACAATCTCCATAACAACATAAAACAGGACTCCATAACAACAAACAGAAAAGAATGGTAAGTTACGGAATATGTGTTGAACTACAACAAGCCTTTTGAAAACCTCATAGTTTTAACATAGAAAAAAAGGGAATGCTAAATGGCCAAGAGGTCTAAAGCATTACTTAAAAATAAAAACCTCTCATCACCTTCACTTGAACCTCCGATGGTAAGATCGTTGTTTCAGAAAGTTTGTCAGCACAGTTTCTGAAAATTATTGGTTTTCTTAAAGACAATGGTTGCCAACAACTTCTTACAATTTGTCACCTCAATACATGTATAAGTTACAGAGTCTACACTGGAGTTTAAAACCACAATACCCATAATCTAAATTCTCTAGTTGCTATATACAATTATGTACAATGTATTACCAACACATAATAAAATTTCAAATTAAAATTTAAATCTCTGTATGTACGTTGATTACAGGTTTTAAAATGGTATACGGAAATATGTAGCTGCAAAATTGTAATTAGTAAAAGCCAAATCAAATACTGAATGAAACATGCTTTAAAAAATACGAATGAAAAAAAGATACACATTCAGACATGGTGTTCAGTGGTTACAAGTCTTTGCTAAAATTGTTTTCCAAATGATAATTGTAAAACTATTAATATTCATTTGGTTAAAATTTTGTGGTTTTGTAATTTTTAAAAAAAATTGGTAAGAGACAATTTCATGGAATTGAGTTTTGTGAAAATAAATCCATTTGAAGTCTTGGTAATTATAAATTTTCAATGAGATTAAATTTCACGGTTTTTACTGAAACAAAAAAAAGCAAAATTAATTCCTTCACAAATATTAGTGATTTTACAGTATTATTTTGATTAAATATTACAGACATTTATCAAGAATTGGAATTTCAAAAGAAATCTGTTTAAATAAATATTTTGTTTTTATTAATGATTGATAACTGTTACAATTAATATTTAAATTAATCTTTCAAACCAAACACTGCCAATGTCAAATTGCAAAGTTTATTTTCAACAAAAATGGCTAAACAAAAGAAAACAAAACTAATGAAGGACCTTCTTAGGTGAAACCTTGTTTTTGGAAAGAAAATACTTGGGAAGGTTGCAAACCTGTTTCTAATGCTCTCCCTATTTACCTCCTTTAACCAAATAGGTACCACCTGGTCACAGCACCATCTGGTGTATAAAGGGAGATAATTTCTACTCCCTTTACATTCATTAAACCCAATAGGTGTGACCTGGTAACAGCGCCATCTGGTATATAAAAAAAAAATTTCTACCCCCTTACATTCCTTTAACCAAATAGGTGCCACATAATTTCTACCTCTTCACATTCCTTTAACCAAATAAGTGCAACCTGGTCACAGCCCCATCTAGTGTAAAAAGGGAGATAATTTCTAAATGATTTTCAAATGTTGATGTACGAATCAAATAAACAATACAGAGAGTTTGGTGGAAAATTGGGGGTGGTAAATTCTTTGCATTTTGACCAAAATGTAACATGTATTAGAGTATTTAAGAAGCAACACTTCTATTATTTAAATATTGCATCCCTTCCAACTGAAATAAATAAAACAAAACAAAAGAAGTTCAAGGCCATGTCAAATTAATTTTCTGGTTTTCATGGTTATATCAAATTATTAAGATTAATATGATTTCATTGATTTATGGAAACTTATTAGGAAAAAAAAGAAAGAAAAAGATTTAAAGACATTAGGAAATAGGGTTTGTAAGTCCTACCATGTGACTACCATGACTTTGCAATTTCCAGATTGACAAATATAAGGTGTGATAGGAAACTGCATCACATGACGTCACTAAGTGATAATTTGATCATCTGTTCTCTGATGCTTAATTGTAGGGAACAGATTTATCAGAATCAAGAACAAGACTTACAACCCCTAGATAAAAGATATCAGTAATCAAAGAACATTTTATAAAGATGATTAGCAGTGTGTTAGTTTTATTTTCAAGCAAATTAATTACCAACACAGATTTTCAGCAAGAGAGAAAATATTGTAAATGAAAATGTGTTTATAGACAACAGTCAATGCAACCAAGAATATGAAACAATAATTAAAGTAAAAAAGAAACAAGCAAACAAGATGAGAAAAGACACAAATATGGTGACAATTACTGGTAAAAAACCCTGACTCTGGACTGGCATAGCTGACATACTATTGGTTCTTTCATAAATAAGGTTTTCATTCAGAAACAAGTCCATGCCAGAATGAAGTTAAGCTTTTGTTGAGAACCAGAAAATTAATTTTAGATGGCCTTTATTGTCTAAACAGAAAACTCACCACCAAATAAACCTTAATAATGAAGTGAAAAACATAATCTCAGTGATCATGGTTACAATAATATTATGTATCTGACATACAATTAAAAACATTTAAGGACAAAGGATACACTTGAACTTTTTTAAGTTCATCTACAGAAGAGTTTCACAACCGTTAACCCTAATAAGCAGTGAATATATTAAATAATAATAAAATATAATAATATTTATACATGTATATTATAGTTTTAAAAATCAAAGGATACAAGAGCCAAAAAAAAAAAAATCAATACACCTATTTAGAAAAACATATATGTATAATTTGCAGGTAAATTCAAGTATATCCAAGGACCTTAATCTTCAAAATGGTGGTATGATAGATAAGTTCATATCTGATTTAAACTAAGGGTCTAATTAAGTCAAGTCAGGCCAGACCCTATCCAAGGTTCAATGATACAAAGCACCTGATACATGTATTACTCTCCTTGCCTATAGTACAAGAGATTTGCTCCATCCTGTTACAGCTGAAATAACATGCATATGTCCATGACAGATAGACAGGTGGTTTTCACATGATCTGTTGGTTTTACACTTTTAACTTGTAAAAGGAAGGAGAAAAAATGCAGGGACAGACTGGGATCAAACCCAGTACCTCCAGCACCATAGGCAGGTGCTCTACCAACTGAGCTACCCAGACCGCTACATTTCTCCCGTTTTTCTTGACTTTCCCACAGTCCTATGGGAAATCTCACCCTAATTTCTCTCAGATGAACTTTATATGGCCTGCAATTGCCAGTCCACCACTTCCAAGGGCCACACTGGCCACCAAAATGTAACAGGAAGGAGAATAAGATGAAGGGTCAGACCAGGGATCGAACCCAGGACCTCCAACACTATAGGTGAGTGCTCTATCAACTGAGCTACCCAGACTGCTACACACTTGTCAAATCTTACCTTCAAGGTGTAAAAGACACCAAATTTTAAATAAAATTACAACTTCATAACATCAGTCTTATAATCTGAAGTAAATCACTAGTACAAATCAATAACAGAGCATTTTCACCTATGGGAAATTTCTTGTTTCCTTCATTAACTAATTAATAACAGACAATTTTTCACATAGGAAATTTTTTGTTTTCTTATACACTCCTAATAAGCCTCATGATTATTTCTTGGACACAAACAAATTCAACAAAATATGTGATAATGAGTGAATTGGTGTTTATAAGTATTTCAAGATTAAGAATTATCAAGTACCGGATTAACATGAGTACAAATCATACCTGACAAATCACACAGGTATATAAACACATTCATGCAGGTAAGAATAAACACAGTTGTAATATTTATAATTGACTTACCTGTATGTGTACTCTCCATGGTAGTGACACTGTCAGCTACGGAGGCAGAGTCATCAACACTTTCTGTATAATATAGGTCACGGCTACCTAGAGGCCTACAATGAAATAAAAATTAAGAACATGTCAGATTTTTGAAATAACAATATTTACCGTACTTAGTAAAACCTGTATACCTATTAACCATATGTAAAGCAAAGGGACCTTAAAACACAGGTCCTTCTTTATATAAAGGTGAACCTTATGGCAGTTTTACTCTAAATAAAACAGTAACTTCATCCTGTTATCAAACAAGGCACCTGTAGTCTAGATCTCCGAAGGTACTTTGGTGGCTGCTGAGTTGTCAAAGCATGTATTTATGGGTAACAGAGCTTCTCACGTCCTGGACTTCAAATGCCACTTAGATCTTTATGTGAAAAAAAGTTGTCAGTTTTCTTGCCAAATAATGCTGGTTTTTTATAAGTAACTCCAGTTCCCACCACAATCTCTTAAATCGCTAACCAAATTAAAAACAAATTGCAAAAAACCTTCTGTGGTGACTACCTCTGTATAAAGACCACCTATTAAACTATAAATCTGATAAAGTGACCTCTTCAGTTTAAAGACCACCTGCCTGTTATACATCTGATAAGGTGACCATCTTAGGACCACCTGTACATTTGGTCCCTTTTCTTCAAATTTCAACTAAAATCAACCTCTATAATAAGACCACCTGAATATATTGTCCATATGGCTTAGTTCCCCAAGGTGGTCTTTATATACAGGTTTCACTGTATTCTTGACTGAGACAAAAAACTATCAATACACTTTCTTCTTCTAGACAGAGCCATCATCTAACTGTAAAATTTTTATTTTTATATGAAACAGAAAGGAATAAAACACTAAAGACAAGTAAAAATTATGCAGGTTTTTTTTAAGAGTTTTTCTTACCTGTATGGTCTAAGACGTGCTGCCTCTCGTCGTTTTGTGCTGGTATCTGATTCAGCTGGTGAATTAGACATTTGATCTGAAAAGAAACAAAAACTATTAATTATATAATAAAGTTTAATGCTAATTACTACATGTATTAAAATGATCAGTGAAATTAGATTAAAATTTATAAGCAAGAACTTTGGAATGGGACTTTAACTGCACATTCTGGAATTTTTTTACAAAAATATTAAAATTATATCAATATAATTATAGTTTTAAGAGAGCGAGAGAGAGAGAGAGAGAGAGAGAGAGAGAGAGAAAGAGAGAGAGATATGACAAGTTATGTGTTTGTATACAAAGATACAAATATCCAATTCGTAAACTTTTGAAACAGAAATTACTGGTATGTGATTTTTTTTCTTAGAAACCAATGTTCGTTATAATAGAAAATCGCGATAGAGATATATCCAATTTGTAAATTTTTCAAATAAAAAATTAACTGAATTTATTTCTAAGGAACAGATAAACATTTGAATACAAAATCAAAGTCTGATATTTTATTTCCACAGCAAACAAATTATTGTTAATTAAGCACAGTGATCTGTTAATGGATCCAATACTATCCGATTAGGAACCAAAATATAATAAAATTAAATCTGTCATTAGAAAAATCAGAAATGTAAAAATCATTTACAAGGAAGTTTGCTTGTTTGCCTGTTTTTTTTTTTTTTTTTTTTTTTTTTTTTTTTAAGGCAATTTATTATCAAAATACAGTGTACCAGTTTAGTTCAAGACAGGTGAGTTGATGTTAAAGGGGTTCTAACAGTTAACATTGTGATAGCTTCAAGGAAATTTCATTGTCTTTGCCCCAAAGCTGGTTAAAAAGTTAATATTTAGCCATGCTTGGGGATGATGCTAACAGTTTACATTTTGCTAGCTTAAGGGGAATCTGATGGTACTCGTCCCAACCTAACAAGTTCATTTAAAAGTTTATTTAAAGCCATGTTTGGCTTTACTTGTGGGATTCTAACAGTTTACATTGTGATAGCTTCAGAGAAATTTGATGGTACTTCCCCCAACAAAACATGTTGATTTTAAAGTTAATATTAAGCTTTCTTTGGCTTGGGGGTAAGATTCATATTTCGATAACTTAATGAAAGTTTGATGTCACCAGCAAAACCAAACAAGTTGGTTTAGAGGTTAATATCAAGCCTTTCTGGACATCATTTGGGGACTCCAAGTTCACATTTTTGATAACCTGATAGAAATTTAATGGCACTTGCCCTAATTAAACAAGGTGGTTTCAAAAAGTTACAACAATCCCCATTAACCTTCACTAGAGGTATTCTTACAGTTCAAATTGCAATAACTTCATGGAAGTTTGATGCCACTTGCCAAACTTAAGAAGATGGTTAATATCAAGCCTTGCTGAGCTTCACTAGGTGGATTTTAACAATTCACATCACAAATAATTTGACAGTTTTCAAAAAGCAATGTGTAAAAGCAATTTGTTATGAGATTAATGCATAAACAATCTTATGAGATTAACACATAAACAATCTAAAGAGAAAACCAAAATGTTAAAATGTTTATAAAATAATTAGGTAACACAACCAAAAGTTAGGGTTTATCCCAACCCTGATGTTAATGTTAATTTTACAGTTCTAGAATAAAAACACATCAATATATATAGAACACCTTTCCATCGTGCTGACGTAAACTTGGGCGAGGTTAAACTTTGTAATCTCTTGGGGTGCCATGTTACATAATTACATACTGTATGTAGAAAAAAAAATGTGCAAAGTGTTAATAAAATACATATACATTGTATATATATTACATTTCTGATAGGGTGACAGTCCATATTGTCAACCCGAGAAATTTCATTGTCAACCAAGACGAAACCAAGGTGGAAAATGAATTTGGAAATGTCATTTGTTCCGTATATGCATGATTTTGTGCATGTGACATTTTTCATAATGTCAACCATTATTTAGTGCTGTCAGGTAATGTCACATTGTGATGTAGACTTTTTTCTTATCTTATATTGAAACCACAGGGTGACATTAAATTTACCCAAATTCTTAATAACAAATCAGAATTCAAGAATTTCACAAGAGGTACATTGTATAATAACCTGTGTATAAAGACCACCAAAAGGGACTGAGCAAAAGTAGACATAATAATAGACAGATGGACTTTATATAGAGGGTCACCTTTAACTTCTGTAAGTATACCAATACATGTACAAGCCTATTTTTACACTCTACTGAATTTTCAACGATTTTAAAAAAGCTCAAACAATGAAGCGATTTTAAATATTTCTGTTGAATATAATTTTTTATCTTTATTTTTTTTTAAAAGGAATTAGTAGGTGGAACAAAAAAGCTCTCACTAATATTAAAAAAGTTGTAAGGTGAACCCCCCCCCCCCCCCAAAAAAAAAAAAAAAAAAAAAAAAAAAAAAAAAAAAAAAAAAAGAAAGAAAGAATTCTTTAAGTGGAACAAGTAGTAATTTTATTTATATACAAATATATTTTGTATATTAGGTCAAGGAACAGAAATACCACTGACCTTAATTCCAGTCAGATTCATCTTAAGTATGAATACATTTTCATCATCACCGTTTATTGTTTTCAAATTTTGTACCATGCCAAAAAATGAAAAATAAGTTATATAGTAAAATAATGCAAAAGAGGTGCACTGCTATGTGTACGTGCATTGATTAGAAAAACCAAACTACAACTGTGCTGAAGAATAAAATTGGCATTTTTATATTTTTTTCGTGAAATAAAATTAACCCCATACCTTGAGGTGAAGTACTTCCGTATGATTCCTCTCGAGTCTGTTGTAGATCCGATGATTCATGAGTATCCACATTGACTTGGAGTGGTGATCTCTGACCTTGACCTGACCTAGTTTCTTCTTGAACTTGACCTGGCCTAGTTCCTCCCTGACTTGACGTTGAGGGAAGATTATCTGATTTAGCAGTATCTTTATCAGTGTCTTCTTTCCTATAATAAATAATATCTTATATTTACTAAAAGAGTTTTTATCTATAATTTAACCAAGTAGAGATTAACCATACATTACATATTTTTCTCACCACTTTTCACTTTTTTTTATGCATTTCTGTTAGTAATTTGTTAGGAAAAAACATGTTTTCGTAATCCGTAAATTAAAATGTTATATGTAATAAGTTGTCATTACTATATTTGTGGCTATCCTCCTGTCTGTCTCTGATCCTCCCTCCATATTATAATATATATATATATATATATATATATATATATATATATATATATATATATATATATATATATATATATATATAACATACCTGTAGTTAGAAGCTGTAGCTGTGGCTATCCTCCTGTCTGTCAATGATCCTCCCTCCATATCATATCTGTCATCAGTATCTAACATTCTAGCTTCTTCAGAATGACTCCTAGTATGTCTATCCCTGATAAAAAACAAAAAAGAAAAACTTTTATCACAGCTAAACAAAAAAACAAAAATAAAAATAATAATAAAAATAATAATGATGATGATGATGATGAGGATAATGATACATGTAATAATAATAATAATTAATAATAATAACTAAATAAATAAATAAAAAGAAAAAAATGGTCAAAGATCAAAGACCTTTTGTTCCGCCTATCCATATAGTTTTTTTTAAACAACATGACTGTTGTACTATTACGAAGTCCTGTTATTTTTCATGTGTTATCACAGCCAAGTTAAAAGTGTAAAAGTTAAATGAACATCTGTTCAGGAACAGATGATCTATAAATAGAACTGTAGTAATTATGGTTGTTAAGCTGCTGTAGCTATTCTGGGCGAACTTATCATGATGCACATCATTTAATACAGTTGATCCAGCAACTCCGAGTAAACCAAAAACCCATCTTAAATTAAGTCCCTTTACAGAGCATAAATTAAATATTTTGTTAAATACAAATTAAAGTGAATACATGTCTTATCTGTAAAATCTTCATTACAGAAAATGTCCAGTTTACTCTAAATACTAGCCTACAAAGCAAGCATTATTTTAACTGATTGAAGAAAAGCAGTTGCTTGGCAAAATAGTAAGCCGAGCATCACAGACAGGCTGCATAATAGCCACCATGCATGTGACTTAATAGCTAAACCTTAATTTATATTTAACATTTATTAGTCAGGTTTTGGGGTTTGGTGAATAAAATCCAGGGAAACATATCAAGAAAAACATAAAATGAATAAATTTTTGGACTGCAAAATGCTGTTGGATAAGCAATATGGCAAAGCTATCAACTGGCATTATAACAAGAATTAACTACAGGTTCAAACACTGGGAAGTGTAAATACTGAACGGCAGATACTACTGTGATTGTGTTTGTTGGATTTTTTTTTTTTTTTTTGGTTTTTTTTTATCCTTTTTCTTTTTATTTTATTTTAATAATTTATTTATTTATTTTTTTTTTTTGCTGTAGATTTGTGATTCCTCTGTGTATTGTGATTTTAATCCCCAGCCCAGAACTGACCACCTTAATATGAATGAATGAATCTTAACCAAAGTGTAAAACAATATCAAATTAATCCACTCCAGTCCATCCATTTACAACGAACTCATAGAAATTTTTTATAAATATAAATATACATATGTTAAGCTGCATTAAATTTACTCATAATTTAAAAAAAAAAATCACTCTTATATGCCCATGATAAATAAATATCCTGAAAGCTTGGGGCAACACTATGTTAATTATCAGCTTGGATCATGCATGGAAGTCCAATATGTGAGTAAACAAGAATTCCACAGATTTAAATGTCTGGCCTGGTTAGTTTGTGATTGAGTAGAAAATACTATAACATAAACTTTCACATTTTGACACGCAGTTGTCGCCGCCAACACCGAAAAAGTAATACTTAAGTCTTGCTTATGACAATGCCAGGCTTGACCAAAATGGCGTTGACAGAAAGAAAATGTGTTTTTGTGAGAACAACAACAGATTCTGCAAAGCATAGAGTTATGTCAACTGGGACAAACTGAATCCGATAATGTTATTTATCCCTTCATGCAGACTAACCAACTTGTGTGTTTATTTACCATCTACTGTTTCCATTGTCAAAAATTATGCTTCTTTGCTGTGTTTGTTGACATTGCCTTGTTTTTGATAAAGAATCACATAATTGTTCAGGGATTTTTCTATCCATTTTGGGAAAGGGACCTTGGGATGAAATTGGGAAAATCATTGACAAAATCGACATTTTGGGAAAATTTTTTATTAAACTTTAAAAATTTTCACCATGTCAGCACATCAAATATTTTGCCTAGAATATTTACTATTTTGATACATGCTGGTAGTCACTCATTTGTACCAAATCACTCAGACATGAACACAATATCTTCATAGACTGGCTTCATTACAAACATCTGAGAAAGTTGTTTCATGAGTTGCTCCCATTCTACCAAATCCTCATTGAGTATAAATCAAAATGTGCATAAATACAGGTTATTATAAAGATATACAAGCTACACCAAAAATATAGAGTTTTTTCACTTTTTCTTAAGTTTCTCAAAAGGGATCATTTGGGAATTTTTACCTACAAAATTGGGAAAGATGTATGCTTTTTGGCATTGGGAATGGGTCCCTTTACCAGACCCTGTGAGTAGCCAGAAAAATCCCTGATGTTCTAAAATAAAACTCTGATAGATTTTCCTGTAAATTTCATAGTATGTAAAGGTTTAATCATGGATTTTGAATTAAATTTTTCATGAGAAGCAAAGACTTAAGCATTTTACATTATGCATAGGAAAACTTAATGTAGCTTTAATGTCTCTACACTTAATGATTTGCACATACCTCTCAGGGGATAAATCTCTTGGATCACTCAATGTCCTTTGTCGACTTCGTAGTCGATCTGGAGAACCATCTTGATCAGTGAGAAAAAAGCGTTCGCTGTAAACACATTGTTTGTGGATAATTAGCATGCAGAAATAGTAAATAAGCAAAAAACAGTAAAACCTGATTAAATGACCACATAAAAATCACCTGTCCATTAAGACCAGCATTATAAGGATAATATGCATAATTTTTAAACCAAAAAAAATATCTCCTAAAAGATCACCTGTTCATTAAGACCAGAAATTTAAATCAAATATGCTTCATATTTTAACAAAAACAAAAAAAATTTTTTTAAAAAAACTGCGATATCAAAATCACCTGTTCATTAAGACCAGGATTTTAAAGTCAAAATACTTAATATTTTAACCAAAAATTAATCCTCTAAAAAAATCACTTGTTCATTAAGACCAATAATTTAAATTAAATATGCTTCATATTTCAACCATAAATCCCCTCTATCAAAGTATTAACTGTTTATTAAGACTAGTATTTTAAAGTAATTGGCTTTTTGATTTTATCCAAAAAAAAAAAAAAAAACCCTCAATAAAAATCACTTGTCTATTAAAACCAGGAATTGAAAGTCAATATGCTTCATATTTTGACCAAAAATAAACCCTCTATAAAAATATCACGTCTATTGAGACCTGGATTTTACAGTTTCTGTGCTTTATATTTTAACCAAAGAGAACCTCTATGAAGAGAACAAATGTATATTAAGACTAGTGTATGAGGTTTGTTTGTGTCACTTTATGCAGGTTTTACTGTAAAAATGTGATAAAGCAAGCTCTTCTATTAGAGTTAAAGTGATAGAACATGCATTTAACCTGACAAAGTTGTTGTTTTTTTTTACTTTCTTTACACTGTTAGCTAAATGACCACTGCAATGGGGTTGACCAGCTAACCACATAAAACCAAGCAACATCTGTGCAGAATTATAACTACCATTAGACATGGAAATGCTTTGTTAAGTTTTTCCTTTAAAAAATCAGTGTTATCACTAGAATCTGCAACAAGAACTTTTCCCAGAAATTCCACACAAATGTTGATATATATTAACCATATTGTATACTGGGCAATCCCATTATTTGTATATGAATTACCAATCTGGTTACAACAGTTATCCCCCTTTATGGTCAAATTGGTTAATGACTAATTTTTTACTGCAGTTGTTTCCCTTTGAATATATTACTGAAGTATTAATGATTATATGTGGACCCCTCCATCCAATCATGCAGTGAATTTGTAAGGCTGTGAATGGTACTTTAAATGAATCAGTCAGCTTAAGTTGATTAAAGGTACATGTATGTAGAACTGTTTACTAATTAGTCTAATTAGATATCAAGTATTGGTTATTTTCATTTAATTCCAGTATGGCCAGAACTTATTAATTTAAATAAAAGATATGATATAAAATCCTACCTTGCTAATCTATCAACACCCCGTCTCTTCCAATCATCAGATCTATCAACACCCCGTCTCTGCCAATCATCTGGTTGACCTCTGCCCTCAGGTCTTTCTCTTTCCGACATCTTCATATTATCATTTCTATTCTGTTGTGTTTCTTCAGACCATGCTTCTTTTGCTCTTTGGTGATCACCATCTTCAGATTCTTTTTTATCCCTTTCAACTCCATACAATGGATAGCATTCGATTATTCTCTTGTATGGTGTATTCATTTCAATACTATGGTTAAATGTCCTGTCTGAGGTCTTTTTGAGTTGAGAAGACAGGAATGTTTGAGCATTTCCGAGGGCGCTGAATGGAGCAGACGTCAATCCTGACAAATCAGTTTTATCGTTTTGGTGGTCATCGTTGATAGAACTCATAGCCGACCAATCAAGTTGTTTCTTTATATCCTTATCTCTTACAATAAAACTACCAGATTCCAAACTGAAATCGTCACGGTAACTAGAGTCTAACTTTGGCCTTTCTGCCAGCTTCTGCATCATTTCACGTTCTTGTTCCATAGCTTCTTCTAATATACCAAACACTTGTTTTTGAGGTGGTTCCTGTGTAAGTATTCTAAACACTCTACTAGCTAGTCCTGAAGTGTCCTCCTGGTACTGACTTTCAATCTGCTGTTTCTCATTTTGATATTTAGCGATTATCTCCTCAACATCAGGTGCTAGATTACTTGAAGGTACATCATTAAAATCTTCAAGTTGATCAGCAACCACATCAACCTCATCTTCCTCCTTTCTGTTTGTCAGTGTTATTTCATCTGGTTTGCTGGAATATGTTTTTTCATTTTCAGTCTGAGAGAACAGAGTTTTATCAGTTTCAGATGCCGTAAAATCTCGAAATTTTCCCTGAACCGAGTCACTACTATCATAGCCTAAATCAGCTGCATGATCCCACAAAAGTTTTCTATCCCTCCCACTACCAGGGACAGTTGATGATGATTTATCACTACTTTTAGAGCCATCCAAACAGAGGTCTTTCTCCGACGATCTTCCAGATGAGTCTTTCTCTTGTTCTTCAACTGACAAATTTAAATGAGTATCTAAACTGTTCTGAATTTCTTGTAAGTCACGTTGTAACAACGAGTAATCTAAGTTCGACGTTACTTGACTCTGATAAGGTAAACTTCTAGTTTTTGTTTCTGCGGGTGGATGTTGTTCAATGGCAGTAACTGCTGATGTCCTCGCTAACAAGTCTTTTACCCTTTCTCCTAACGAGTCATCTGAATCATAATTTCTTTGTAACCCATGTAAATCCCTAGAACTGGGTTCTTTTTTGTCTGGGGCTGACTTATACGTTTTTCCTAAATCAGATCTCTCATACTTATTTTTAGATATGACATCATTATTCCCTAGTTCCCGTGTAGCCGGAGTTTCATGAACAACAGCTGGGGTCCTTTTAGTTTTGTTTCTATCAGCAGTGTCAGACTTGATGGATATCCCTTCCACTTTAGTCATTAATTTAGCAACTTCCTCGGATAATGAAGAGACACCACTTGTTTCATCTGCATTAGATCTTCCAGAATGTTCTAAACTGATGTCTGCTACTCTTTCTAATTGACGAGGCACTCCTCTTTCCACATTTTTACCATTTTGTCCTGTAGTTTCTTCTGGCTTCACACTTTTTCTGTCGATGTGGCTAGTAACATCATTAGTATTCACATTCTTTGCTCTCTCTGGAGAAAATGAATTGAATCTTGCTGGTCCCAACACGTTACCTTTACTTTCATATAGTGTAGAATGTAGTGCAGCACCTAAGTCATTGGCTTCATCTAAGAGTCTAGAGACTCTTTTCGACAAAGTGTCTGGGTCTGGGAGACTTGTCCTACCCTCTTCTCTGTCCTGTCTCTCAAACTTCTGTGATGTAGAATGAGTTGATGATAAAACTCCATCTGACAGTCTGTCTCTCTGCGGAATGGCAGATACACTTTCCTCAGACACTCTTTCTCTCTGTGTCATTAATATCTGTCTTTCAGTAACAGGAACATAATCTCTAACTGACTCAGGTTGTTTTTCAGCCTTACCATTTTCATCCTCGGTTCGCCTATCATTAGATGACGATCCTATAACTTTCCTATCCTCTCTGTACAAATTTTGTGCATTATTATTGTAACATCTTTCAAGACTACCTATTTGTACATTGTCCATTTGTCTGGATCTTTGCTCATCTTTCGTATTATGTTTCTGATAAGACTTATAGTATGACACTGGAGACCCAGATTCATGGGTAAGAACTTGTTCTTTTTTCACAGATCTGGAAGTATCTCTTTGTACTTGTTTGTTATTCTCATTGTCAGAATTATCAGAAGAAACATGCTGATCTGGTGGATACAGGAGATAAGAGGCTGAGTTCATACCTTTTGGAATCTGGTATTCCTCTTCAATAGTTGGTGATCTTGAACTTTGTTTGCTGCTTCTATCCGATTCTCCACCAGAATCGCCATGAGAATCAGACTGTCTCTGAAAACGCCTGGCAGGTACATATGTATCAGTCTTTGTTTGAGGAAGATTTACTTCAGCTACTGATGTTATAGGGTCTTTGGAATCTTTTTTCACGTTCACAGATTCCTTTTTTCTCTCTTTAACATCTTGATTAGAGCCCTCACTGTTGGACGACCTTGGTGTCTGATTAGTGTCAGACTCTGTAGCATAAGGATTCCATTCGCAATCAGACAGCCCAGTGGCTGACTCAGGATATCTAGCATAAACAGCTCCTCGTTGCTCTGTTCCTACTTTGTGATCACTATCTGAGTAACTATCACTGTCCCCTGATGCTATATGAGTTGGATATTTGTTTGGAGAGAAGTTACCGGAGATAAAATCTTTAGATACTTCATTGATAGCAGAACTCAGAGCTTCCTCCTGATTATCGCTCATTTCTGGAGCTGATTCATCTGCCGATCGGTCATCTATTGGATAATGTGGTATGCTGATATTACCTAAAATGATATGAAATAAAAAATTTACAATCATGATAGAATACAGTAAAGCCACATCATAATTTAAAAACATGCCAATCAGTTGGGATACTCGTTAATTAACCAAGTTGATAATGCCTTTCATTTGCAACTTTGTAAAGCAACATCATAATTTACAAACTTACCAATCACCTGGGATACTCATTAGTTTGCAACTATGCTTATTGTTATTTTTTATTTATTTTATTTTTCACATTTGAAGTGCAATCATTTCTGTCTGCTGTGTTTTCTGAAGTGACATGTTGAACTGTAGTTTTACATGGGTTCTTGTTTCCTATCCCAAAAAAGAAAGAAAGTAACTGGGGCATTAACAAAAAATGTCTCTCTCTCTCTCTCTCTCTCTCTCTCTCTCTCTCCTCTCTCTCTCTCTCTCTCTCTCTCTCTCTCTCTCTCTCTCTCTCTCTCTCTCTCTCTCTCTCTCTCCTTCCTTGACAATGCCAAAATTTGCACAATAAATTAGAATTTTACTATAATATATATATATAAATATATATATATATATATATATATATATTGAAGAAATAATGACTACATATGTGGATCTTTAACTGTAACATCTCACAAATGTTTTTTGTTGCATGATTTGGTACAGAAAACTCTCTGATAGCTAATGGTGATGGGTCAAATCTTAGAACAAAGCTAGCAAAAAATCAAAGTAGCTTGTCTCAATGCATTCTTCATTAAACTTAAACCAAACCCTTGTGTCCATGAAAGACCTAACCAAAAGCCATGTTGTCATTGGAGATTGAATTGGCTTTGATACAGCTTTTATAAGTCACATAAAGGGGAAATTAAAAGTTGTAATCACTGCATAATTACTGATCAATCTAAAGTTGTTAGATTAAAAAATCAAAATATAACAGAGAGAAGATCAGACCCCAGTTTCACAATCATTCACTCAACTGAGTGTATACTCAACTCAAATATTGTCATTTTATGCTCATCAATATTTTAAAAATTTTAAGTTTTATGAAACAATATTTTGTTTTGTTCAACAAAACTACACTAAACAATTTAGATATAACATTAAATATTCAATTTTGACTGTGTAATGTCTTAAAAATTGACATTGAAATATCCAGAATTTGAGTTAAGTATGCACTCACATTGAGTGAATGATTGTGAAACTGGGGCCAGGCCCCAGTTTTACAACCAATGACTCAATTGAGTGTACACTTAATCTAATTTTTCTCTCATCAATACTTTAAAAAATCATAGGTTTTATGAGGCAATGTTTTGTTGTTTTTTTTTTTCAACAAACCTACACTAAACAATTTATGATAATTATAACATTAGATATATAATTTTAACTGTGTAATGTTTTAAAAACTGACATTGATATAATTCCTAATTTGAGTTAAGTGTACACCCAAATGAGTGAATAATTGTGAAACTGGGGCCTGATAAACACAATGGTAGCAGATGCCCCTCCCCCTTAAAATATACTGCTTGCTATGAAATCACTGGATTGAGATAGGAACAAGTTTAATTGTAAAAGTTAAAAACATAAATAAAATTTATTAATACAAATGTTGTGTTTATATAAATTGTTCACACAGGTGAAAAAAAAAACACAAGAAAAATGATGATGTGTATTTAAACTGTGATAACAAAATATGGCACAAGATAAAATCTTAGATTCTCAAATGACATACCATATGTACAAAATAGGGCACCTAACTGGACATTAAATGATACCCTGCCATGCTGTTATAAATCCATGTGTATCAATTTATTTAATCATTTATTTTATTTTTATATTTTTATATAATTTTACTTCTACATCGTATAATGATCTGTATTTTATTTATTTATTTAATTCTTTTTTTCTTACTGAAAATAGCAGTGATGAAAACTAAACTTGATTCATATAGTATAGTGCTTCAAAATTTTGAAAAGTATCCCTTGATCTGTTCTCATGTTAACACCTGAAAACAATGAGGAAAACAGACAGACAGGTAGTGTCAGTAAAACTTGAAAGTATAATGTAATACCATACCTCTATGTGTGGCAGGGTATAAGCTTAATACCTCACCGCTATGCCACATATCATGTGGCAGGGTATAAAAAAATTACTCCTATAAAATGTGAATTTTAAAACTGCATGTATGAAACAGAGTGCATTTTAAACAATTAAAGAAGAGAATTAAATAATGAATGACATGTGGAAACATGAAGAGCTTTATGAATGATTTCTGTGAAAAAAAGCTGAAATTCACATACCAATACCTGCAGTATCTGACTGAGAGGAGGTACAGTCTGTGTGGGAAGATGTGTAATCTGAAAACAGTCATATACTAACTAATGACACAGGAATCAATAGACCTGAAATTCAAGGTCCTTGTAACGGCATTTATTTTTGGACGGCACATTGTCTGAATATAAATGCTGTTACAAGAGCCTTAGATTTCTGGTATAAGGAATCTACTGAACAGGCAATTAAACTAGACGCTCTGATCAACAAGTTTATAACTAATCATAGATAAACAAGAGCTGTAAGAGGAATGGCAAAGCTCCCCTCTACATTTAGACAATCATAAAGCCTAAAAAATATCAACTATAATAACAAAGATGCCTACATTGATGTCAGGGGTATGATATGAGCTCTGCTTTCTGCAGGAACAGTTCGGCTTACCTCTACATTTGGTCAATCGTAAGGCGTAAACAATATCAACTATAACAATGGATGCCTACATTGATGTCGGGGATATGGCATGAGCTCTATATTTTTTACAGGTGAGCTAGACCCAGCCATTCCAGCAACCACTGATATAAATGGTTTTCTTGATTTGTCAAATAAAAATCAAACTGAACTTAAATATTTAAAAAATGTGTGCTATTTAGATTGAAAAAAACCTTCTAAATCACAAGTTCACACATTTCGTGACAAAATTGCTTATTGTGTGTGTGTGTGTGTGTGTGTGTGTGTGTGTGTGTGTGTGTGTGAGTGTGTGTGTGTGTGTGTGTGTGTTTATCTATTAGTCTTTTACAGCCTAGAATAGAACATAATTACCAGTGGCAAAAGAAAATTTACAAAGATTTCTATTTCATTTCCAAATTTCTAATCAGCTGTGAGATACTAATTTTCTAGGAGATTGTAGCAGATGAGGTTAAACACCAAGGTCATGTGTCTCAGTGCATGCTAATGATGCTTCTGTAGAGTTCAAATAAAAAAGAAACAGAAAAAAAAAAACAAATACAAATAAAAAACAGAACCAAAAACAACCCAAATAAATATATATATATATATATATGTATATATAATGGCTGTTTAAGAAATAGATGGAGCAGTAAGATTACTTATTCACATTTCATAACAATAAATAAAATTTTGTTTGATATAAAAATTTAGAGATTTATTCACCTTCAGAAGTTTCAGTTGTTTCTGATCTCCAACCGGATCCATCATCAGAAGAAAACCCCCTCTGTAAAGACGGAGAAGACATCTGTGTAGAAGCATCGTCCCTACTGTCATTGTACGATCCAGTCTACAGAACAAAAACATAGTAATGTAATCAATCTACTTACGTGTATTCAATCACTTCAACTGTAAAACAGAGACAAAAATAATATTAATAATGTTTTATTAAAATTTTTCAGTAATCCAAAACAAAATCTGCCGGTACCAATTTTCTTTTTTCTGTTTTTTTTTTTTACAAGTCTCCTTTAGATCTATCATCAAACATCATTATGCCAGAACCTGACTTAACAAATGGTGGCAATGAACCATTGTTTTACTATATACATACATATATTGTAATTTTATCAGAGTTTTACCTGATTAAAACTACCCCCAGCATTTACTCCAGAGGATTGATCTTGTCCATTTGTTTCATCTTTACTGTTTTCCATGTCTGTTAGTGAGTACTGTGAAAGTACAGACAAATTTTCATTGAGTGAGCTGTAAGAACACTCTTCTGTTGGAAGAACAAACCAAACCTGAAAAAAAGTTATACATGTATCAATTTAATGATTTTCTTTCTGCATGCTGAGTTATAGTCAAAACTAAACATAACATGGGATCGTGTCATTTTCATACAAGATTAATGATTGAATTATATACAAAATCTAATTTCTAGAAGTTTTCTATTTCCAATTTTCAGAAAATCATATCTGAATGGGTTTCAATGAGTCTTGACTTACTGGACTTATGTCCATCTCTCCTTTTGGAGAATTGGGTCAGATATCTGGTTTCAATGAGTACCAACTGATTATTACATGTCCACCATATTTGTGTGGAACAACATGGAAAAGTTTACATTAAATTTTTTACAGGACAACACCATATTTTGTGGGAATTTTATATGACTTCATGCCAAATGGATATAATTGTTCTGCACAAATATTTTGGTGGTTTACTGGAAAACCCTGTTGTATCAGGATGTATAACTACTGTTTAGACTCAATGCATTTGTGACAGATAATTTTGCAAAACTTTCATAGAAAGTCTAATTATGTTGAATTGAATTCAGAATTTTTTACTTACTTCATTCCAGTCATCACTGAAAATCAGTTATGCACATCCATGATTAACCATAAAATATTTCTTAAGAAAGTAAATTGTTGCTGCTATGGGGATTTTACATGTCGAAAATGACAATGTTACACCAGAAGTAATGTTCTTGGTGACACATTAAAGGGCAAAAAATCCACCATTTGTCTTGTTTTTCAACATGCAAAATCCAATAGCTGCAACTTTTTACTGCATGTGGAATTGTTTCATGGTAATCATGAATGTGCATATCAATTTCCTATGATTACTCAAGTAAATGAAAAATTCTGGACTAAATTCAAGTTTAAAAATTAAGCATTATTAACTGTCACAAACAAGTGACTAAAAAGTAATCTGACAAACAATAGCATGTAAGTGATCTATTATCACTTGCACTCAATTTTCCAAAGACATTTTGCCTTTATTGAAATTAAAACGTTTCACATTTCAAATGCATGGATTCCACAACTGTCACTGCTATTACTAACCGTTATGAAATCTGTTTGCAGTCAATCAGCATGCAAATCTATCAGATTGCAAAAAATAGCATGATTTAAAAAGACAGAACAATTCAGTATTTCGAAGTACCTTGAAAAACTGCTTCTAGCGATGCAACTGGTCATACCCCGACATGTTAGAAACGATGTAAACAATGTCGCGGGCAACATGTTCAAACTTGAAAACTCCACTGACCAAACATCGTGAAATATGAGACTTAGTGTTCTAATCACTGGCAAATTCATTTATTTGTATAATTATGACATGTTGTCCATGCAAAATATACCTGCTTTTCCATTTTTTTATACAGGGATTGTTATTTTGGACAATTTTTCAAGATTGTTTATTGTTTTGAAATTTGGCGGCCATGATTGATCTCCCTTCTCTTACTTATTTTTTACTGTAGTTTCTCCACTTTTTGGAGTACCGTTTAGGCACTGACTATTGATCTTGACTCACATAATATTGAGAATAGTAATAATTAAAATAGAGAGATTTAAAAAAATATCATACAGTGAATACTTATTTAAATAAGCGAAAAATAATATTATAGTGGAAATCTCACACAAACAAGGGTCACGGATTAAAAAAAAACTCTGTAATACAACTTCTTCCGGATCTGAAGTCTGTTCTTTATTCTCCAATATCTACACGTGCGGTAGTGTTATTACTATACATTTTTCATGTAAATGACACATAAGTCGTCCGATTATAACACTCAAAACTTTTATATATAATATTTAAATAGTGTAGAATAGTGTTTGCGGGGTAGTAGATGACTGTTCTCCTAAGGTAGAGGGATTTACATAACAAAAACAATATGGCAACTTACACAAGTTTCATAATGTGACATCTACTTGGTGACCTCTAGTTGATATGATGCACATTTAGAGGATGCTCAAGAACCCGCTTGTTAAAATAAGATACTTAGACATTAAGTAATTTTTCCAGTTTATTTCCATACAGTTATGATAAGAATTTATAGTCTGTGTGCACGTGGATACGCGGCACGTGGTTACCGCTTTAGTGTTGCCCATGAGCCATGTGGTGCTAAGATAACTGCTTCATATCAGGTTGTAACGACTCGAAGACAGTCCAGATTTGTTAAAAAGGTGCCAACTCACTCTGCAAAAAGAAAAGTCCCCGAGAAAGTGATAGATGTTAATTCTCTATTCAAACCAGTGCCCTGTTTCATTTCCAGTTGAAGGAGCTGGCGAAGGTAGAGAAATAGCAGGGCCATTGGAGCAAGGTATGATTACCAGATAAGCAGTCCATTTTGGGTCCCTAGAATAACCAGATCAGGAAAAACTTCATTTTGTACTCTCCACTAAATTTCCATTCTGAATGAAATGGCCTTAAAATGATGCAATCAATCAAGATGTTTTATACATTTATTTGAGTTTTTTTTTCAAAAATTTTACTTAGAATTTAATGGATGGGGTACAAAAGGAAGTCTTACCCCAGATTAGACCTTATTAGCCTGTTGTTACCATATCAGTCTGTAATCAGTCTTTGTATGCAATTCTTAAAAAACATTTTCAAAATGAATTATTTCACTGCCGATTCCGTAATTTACATGACTTATCATCACAGGTACAAGAAGATAATAAATCGGCACTAAAAATTAAGAAGATATAATTCATACAATACAATATTCAAATTATTAAAAAATATTAAAAAATTGTTTTGATTTATAAAAAATCGAGAACTCGTCATTTATTGTGTAGTCTGGCATTGCCATAAGGGGAGACTTAGATGTTACTTTTCCGGTGTCATCGTAGGTGGCGGCATGTCAAAATGTTAAAGTTTATGTTAAGTAATGTATTTTCTACTCGATCAAAAACGAACCAGGCGAGACATATAATTCCATGAAATTCTTGTTGGATAGAAAAGATGTTGTAGCCTGGATTTATATGTATTTGATTTGCATCTGGACATTATAATTTTTTTTACAATATTGTAATATCTACTTATTCTGATCTATTTCAGATTTTTTTATGTTCAACCTAATAAATAATTGACTTCCTTCTTAACAGTGGCTATGTCTCATTTTATTTCTGAAACAGACCCTGGTCATATGATAATTTAGTTTCGTAGGCTACTGAGGCCATGGTTACGAAGTGGTCAAAGTGCGGTTTACAGTTCACAGCCCCTTTCATCACTTGGATTCAAATCCCACTTGGGCAGATCAAAGTAAGAAATAATTTGTCACTTGGCTTGGCAAAAAGGTTGTTGGTTTTCTCCTGGTGCTCTGGTTTTCTCTACCATTTTAGAACTAATTGCCTTGACATACATGAAAAAAAAGCTTGATTGGGCATAAAACACCATTAATGCAATCCAATCCTTAATCCAATCCAATCCACTGCAGTATAAACTAGAGCTGAAACGATATACCGGTATTACCAGTTTGAATAAGAAAAATACGAAAATGGCAATACGGTTTACACATACTGGTTTTTGACGATACGAGAAAAAATAATAATCATGAGTCAAAGAAAGTTAAACACGATCACCAGGGCGTTTGTAACTACCATATGATCAATGGAAAAAGTTCTGAATGTGAATATGATCTTATGCACGCTTGTTGTTACCCATTACAAAAGCAATGTGTAGTTATTTCCGAATGATAATGATGGCCGGGATCGGGAAACACGTTTTGAGAGATGATGAATTCTATTTTTATTAAATTCACAATACGTATTGGTACCTATTGCAATATGGAAGTGAAATATTGCAATATATCGCAATACGGTTTAACCTGTATCCTTGCAGCTCTAGTATAACCACGTTATCCTTAACAATGACACACCATTTGGAAATAAATTGAATTTTACTTATCCATAAAAAATCTGAGTTTAATGTTATATTTTTAAAATGCTTTAAATGTATTAATTTCAGATGAAGTAGAAGGGATTTTAAATAAGTTTTTCAGAAAAGGAGAAATAAGACTTTTAGCATCTGAAAATGGACTTGAAGGTGAGGCAGGTTAAATATAGCAGCATCTGGGGTTACTCTCTCTCTCTCTCTCTCTCTCTCTCTCTCTCTCTCTCTCTCTCTCTCTCTTCTATCTTCTGACTTTTAACCATTTCTCACTATTCACCTTGGTTACATTCTGTTGCACACACACACACACACTCTCTCTCTCTCTCTCTCTCTCTCTCTCTCTCTCTCTCTCTCTCTCTCTCTCTCTCTCTCTCTCTCTCTCTTTCTCTCTCTCATTGAGCTGTACTGTAGTAGAGTTCCTTAAGAAAACTGAAAATATTTCTTACACACGTGTCTTTCCTATTTTTAAATTAATCAGTGAGTGACACTGATGGCTAGTGAATGTTTTAGGTCTCCTAGGTACTAATCTTAATGAAGGGAGTATATGTGATGCCATAGTATCCAGCATTAACTCAAGTTTTGTGTTACTTTTGTTTTACAGGAACCTTATTTAATAAAGTATTCTCAAGTTTTAGAAACTATTGCCTAAACTTGGATGCTCTGCCTCCTGAACTTTACATACGAATTAAAGATATTTCTCAAGATGCAGGTAACAAATTCATTCATTCATTTGTTCATGAAGTTCTTTGAGTAATCAGTTTGTTTTTTTTTTGTTTTGTTGTTTTTTTTTTTTTTTTGAATTTGTTTGAGTAAATCTCGAGTTTGTTATACAGAGTTGTACGAGTCAATTCATGCTATGTATGGAGTTGTTTTGATCAATCCTTAGTTTTATATGAAGTTGTTTGAGTAAATCTCCAGTTTATATGGAGTTGTTTGAGTCAGTTTATAGTTTTGTTTGGAGTTGTTTGAGTCAGTCTATAGTTTTGTTTGGAGTTGTTTGAGTCAGTCTATAGTTTTGTATGGAGTTGTTTGAGTCAGTTTATAGTTTTGTTTGGAGTTGTTTGAGTCAGTCTGTAGTTTTGTATGGAGTTGTATGAGTCAATCAAAGATTTGTGTGAAATAGTATGAGACAATCTATAGTTTTGTATGGAGTTGTTTGAGTTATCTATTTTTTTGTATGGAGTTTTACAAGTCATTTCATAGTTTTTATTTGTTTAAGTTAGTATAATTTTGTATATCAAAGTTTGAGTCAATCTGAAGTATTGTATGAGCCAATATTATTAGCTCAGATGAGCTGAAAGCTCAGATGAGCTATTGCTATCCATCTTCGTCCGTCATGCATAAACTTTTAACATTTAATCTTTTCCAAAACCACTGGGCCAAATTTAATGAAACTTGGTAACCATCATGCCTGGGTGAAGCCCTTACAGATTTGCGCAAATGAAGGAATTATGTTCCCTTGGGGCCCCATAAGTAGTGAAATAGTGAAAAACTTTTAAAATCTCCTCTGAAAATACAAGAGATATACCTTAGTTATTTCATTTATATCACCCTTAGGTCATCTATTTTCAGATTTGCACAAATGGTAGCCATAGGGCTCAAAATGGGGAAATTGTAAGGCACTGAGTGGGGAAATTGATAAAAATTATATATTTGTCCCCATATCTTGAAAACTATTAACTTTTTGTATAGGCATGAATATTAGATTATTGTAGGTATTGTCATGATGATCATTTTGACATATGGTACAAGGTCATATGTTGAAAGGTCAAGGTCACAGCTGCAGAAGAAGACTTACATTGCTAATTATCTTGAAAACTATTAACTTTTTGTATAGGCATGTATATTAGAATATTGTAGGTATTGACATGACAATCATATATGGTTTGAGGTCATATAAGGACATAGCTGCATAAGTATACTGAAATTGATTAATGATTTGGAAATTATTCATTGCACTACAGTTACTACATGCATATTATATAAGCTACTTATAAATGAAATATGAGTGGATATATTTCTAATTAAGTTTTGTGGAAGTTCTTAACATTAAAAAACTTTTAAAGTTTCTGTACTTAATATATTGTCTATTGCACTTTGCAAACAATATTGGACATATCTTCAGGTGAGCGTTAAGGCCCATTGGCCTCTTGTTTAGTCTTGCGTGCATTTATATTTTTGTTTTAATCTTTACTAGGTCTCCATGTTGTTTTGTATATTTGTTTATTAGGTTACCATGGTGATTTGCTTGATATAATTTGATTCATTAGGTCACAATGTTGATTTCTTTTGTTAAAATGTTATCTAGGTCATTCTAGTGATTTATTTGATATTAGCCCATTATAGTAATTTACATGTTTTAAATTTTTGTTAGGTCACCATGGTGATTTTTGATGTTTCTATGTATTTTAGGTCATCCTGATGATTTATTTCCATATTTCCTTGACCATGCTAAAAACATTTTTCCTCATTTGTCAAGTATGGAAGAACTTAAGAAGATCAGCGATTTATCAACCCCAGCAAACTGGTGAGATATATTTCTTCACTGACATCGGCTGAATAAAAAAGTCATCCGTGACTGCATAACTGTTGTTTGTTCATGGTTAAATAGATCATCAGTTAGTTTGTCACTTATTTGTTCACTGATCACAGCTGAATAGATCATCAGTTAGTGTGTCACTATTATTTGTTCACTGACCATGGCTAAATAGATCAACAGTTAGTGTGTCATATTATTTGTTCACTGGCCACTGTTAAATAGATCATCATTAAGTTTGTCAATATTATTTGTTCACTGACCACGGCTAAATAGATTATCTGTTAGTGTGTCACTATTATTAGTTAACAGGCCATGGCTAAATAGATCATCAGTTAGTGTGTCACTATTATCTGTTAACTGACCACAGCTAATAGATAATCTGTTAGTGTGTCACTATTTTTAGTTAACAGGCCACGGCTAAATAGATCATCATTTAGTGTGTCACTATTAACTGTTAACTGACCACAGCTAATAGATCATCAGTTAATGTGTCACTATTATTTGTTCACTGACTACAGCTAAATAGATCATCAGTTAGTGTATCACTATTATTTGTTCACTGACTACAGCTAAATAGATCATCAGTTAGTGTGTCACTATTATCTGTTAACTGACCACGGCTAAATAGATCATCAGTTTGTGTGTCACTATTATTTGTTATCTGGCCAGGGCTAAATAGATCATCATTTAGTGTGTCACTATTTTTGTTCACTGATCACAGCTGAATAGTTCATCAGTTTGTGTGTCACTATTATTTGTTCACTGCCCACGTCTAAATAGATCATCAGTTAGTGTGTCACTATTTTTAATTAACAGGCCACGGCTAAAAAGATCATCATTTAGTGTGTCACTATTATCTGTTAACTGACCACAGCTAATAGATCATCAGTTAATGTGTCACTATTATTTGTTCACTGGCCACAGCTAAATAGATCACCATTTAGTGTGTCACTATTATTTGTTCACTGACTACAGCTAAATAGATCATCAGTTAGTGTGTCACTATTATTTGTTCACTGACTACAGCTAAATAGATCATCAGATAGTGTGTCACTATTATCAGTTTACTGACCACGGCTAAATAGATCATCAGTTTGTGTGTCACTATTATTTTTCACTGGCCAGGGCAAAATAGATCATCATTTAGTGTGTCACTATTTTTTGTTCACTAATCACAGCTGAATAGATCATCAGTTAGTGTGTCACTATTATTTGTTAACTGGCCACGGTTAATAGATAATCAGTTAGGGTATCACTATTATTTGTTCACTGGCCACGGCTAAATAGATCATCATTTAGTGTGTCACTATTTTTTGTTCACTGACTACAGCTAAATAGATCATCAGTTAGTGTGTCACTATTATTTGTTCACTGACCACGGCTAAATAGATCATCAGTTTGTGTGTCACTATTATTTGTTCACTGGCCAGGGCTAAATAGATCATCATTTAGTGTGTCACTATTTTTTGTTCACTGGCCACAGCTAAATAGATCATCATTTAGTGCATAACTTATTTGTTCACTGGCCACAGCTAAATAGATCATCATTAAGTGTGTCACTATTATTTGTTCACTGGCCAGGGCTAAATAGATAATCAGTTAGTGTATCACTATTATTTGCTAACTGGCCACAGCTAAATAGATCATCATTTTGTGCATCACTTATTTGTTTACTAACCACAGCTAAATAGATCATCAGTTAGTGTGTCACTATTATTTGTTCACTGACCACGGCTAAATAGATCATCATTTAGTGCATCATTTATTTGTTTACTGACCACAGCTAAATAGATCATCAGTTAGTGTGTCACTATTATTTGTTCACTGGCCACAGCTAAATAGATCATCATTTAGTACATCACTTATTTGTTCACTGGCCACAGCTAAATAGATCATTATTAATTGTGTCACTATTATTTGTTCACTGACCACGGCTAAATAGATCATCTGTTAGTGTGTGACTATTATTAGTTAACAGGCCACGGCTAAATAAATCATCATTTAGTATGTCACTATTATCTGTTAACTGACCACAGCTAAATAGATCATCTGTTAGTGTGTCACTATTTGTTCCCTGGCCATGGCTAAATAGATCCTCATTTGTGCAAATTTGTACATAATTTATGTTATAAAATAAATTTTCAGGCATAATTTTGGGGTGCATATCTTTTAAACACTATACAATAATGTAAATCCCTTAACTTTTGCTAGCACTTTATTTTTGCGATATTCCCGACTTGGTAACAATTGGCGAAAATTTATTGTGGTGAAATCAAAGTGAGTTTAAAAATAAACCAACTGTGACATAATATATACAAATATAACATATTTTATGAGGGTTTACCTTTGGATCAATCACCAAAATTTCCTGTCGTAAAATAGGTTTTGGTATGAATTAGCAGGAAAAAAAGTGCACGAAATTAAAGTGGTTTACAGTATTATACATTTCTCCATTGTGAGGGGATTAGTATCACTTTTGAAGCCTTTTTATATAATGAATTAGTAGACATGTCACAACTTAATCTTTCTCTTAAATTTAAGAGTAAATAACTCTGTAATTGTATGTAATTTTAATATTATGCAGGTATCCTGAAGCTCGATCTCTTGAAAGAAAAATCATTTATCATGCTGGTCCAACTAACAGTGGAAAGACCTACCAGGCAATAAAGAGATTGTTTGAAGCAGAATCTGGTATATACTGTGCTCCATTGAAATTGTTAGCTAATGAAATTTGTCAGAAGAGTAATGCAGCTGTAAGTCTGATAAGTTGACCTTTTTCCTCACCTATGTTGGTTGGTTAGTTGAATGTTGTTTTAAAACACATCAGCAATGTTTCAGCTATTCGTGACGAGTCAATTTTAATAATTTTGTCAGAAGAGTAATGGAGCTGTAAGTCTTGATAAGTTGACCTTTTAACCTCACTCAAATTGGTTGGTTAGTTGCCGGACGGTTGTTTTAAATCAAATTAGCAATTTTTCAGCTAATTATGATGAGACAATTTTAATAATTTTAAGGATTAACTTAACACAAGTTCATGTGTTTTGCATGAGTGTACAAGAGTTTCTGATCTGCATTGTACTGTTGAGCACTTAATGTGACCATCAGAGTGCTAGTGCACTTGCCTAAAATGTCGCCGCAGATAAACACGGAAAACCACTCTGTCGATGATGCTGCTACCATGTCAACTAGTAAAGGCCTCGAACAAGGAAAACTTCATCCCCTGTATTTAACCAGGATCAAACACGCAGAAAAAAAGATGCCTTAAGTTTGAAGGCTTATGTCTTAATCACTCATTTAATGCAGCCCCCATCCGCGTCAAACCCCACTTACATCAAAGGTACAGGTGAGCTATTGCTGTGGTTCCCTGTCTCCTTTGTGAATTTTTTGTTGTGTGTCTTGTATATGTAAAATTTGTACATTTTAATTAATTCTCTTAAATCAACTGGCTTAAATTTGACAGTAATTACATGTATGTCAGGCTTTTAGATTTTGTACTAATGAAGGAGTTATGTCCCTTTGGGCTCCTTTAGTGTTGGAATAGTGAAAATCTCCAAAATTTTTTCTAATTTAAAGTATAAGTGCTTATTAGATAATTCAAACCTAGCATCTATTTGGCATTACTAATTTATCCTGTAATATTTATCCTACAGAATCAGGTGTCACATTCATGTCACATGACCTCTTGTTATCTAGTTAGACCGCTTCTAGACACTTTCTTGTTTATTTTTGTTTAAACCTTAATTTTTTTTATTTAAAGGGAACACCATGTGATCTAGTAACAGGGGAAGAAAGGCGATTTGCAAGTCTTGAAGGTCCATCTAGCCATATTGCATGCACTATTGAGATGGCGAGTATCACAAACAAATGTAAGTCAAATATTGATATTGTCTAAGTATTATAAAGTAAAGAAGAAGATTAATTTGATTTAATGGGGTTTTATATCCCATTCAAGAATGTTTTACTTGTATTGAGACATCACCAGCTATACGTGAAGTGGTAGAAATTTGACCTTTGCAGTGCACTAAGGGCAGTGTGCAGGGAGGGTTCTTTAAAAGCGCCATGCCTGCTGTTACACGGGGCATCGGTTTTTAAAGTCTCTTCCGAAGGACCCCATGACTTTCATTTCTAAATGCTGAGTGTTTGGCAAAAGAAAAGTCACTATTTTCAAGTTTTGGTCATAGTGACCGGGGTTTGAACCCCCGACCTCCCACTTACGTGAAGATTAAGAGCTAAGTGATATTTATTATGTGACAATGTGGTTCAAGTCTTAATCTCAGAAGGGAAGTAATTGAACCTTTCTATGACATCATGTTTTTATAAAGATCCCTGATTTAGCCTTATTCTGGCAGCATTGACATCTTGAGTTCCTGTATTTGTTGACAAAAAAGATTTTCATATTTGTCGGATATACGTTAAGAAATGATTGTGAGATGAAGTCTGGCCCCAGTTTCACAATCATTCACTCAAATTAGAGAATATTTCAATGTCAGTTTTTAAGACATTACACAGTTAAAATTAAATAAGTAATGTTGTATTTAAATTGTTTAGTGTTGGTTTGTTGAAAAAAAACAAGACACTGTCTCATAAAACTTTAAAAATTTAAAATATTGATGAGAGAAATATTGGGAATATTTGAGTTGAGTGTACACTGAACTAAGTGAATGATTGTAAACTGGGACCTGATCTCCAAAGATAATCAAATATAATGATGTTATTTTAGATAAGGTAGCTGTAATAGATGAAGTACAGATGATCCGTGACTCACAGAGGGGCTGGGCGTGGACTAGAGCTCTTTTGGGACTAAATGCTGAAGAGATTCACGTATGTGGAGAAAATTCTGCCATAGACCTTGTCAAAAGGTTAATGTTAGACACCTTTGATGAATTTGAGGTATGCATTTGAAGCTATAATTTCTATAGCCAGCTTAACTTCTGGCATTGCTTAGCAAGTGTCTTTGCATGTACATAAATCTTTACTGGTAAATTTCCTAGATGGAGTGGATAAAAAGAATAGTGTAGTCATTTGTTTCTATATACACTATCATTGAACGGGCCTCAGGTCAAATTATAGAAAAAAACTTTGTTAAAACTACTGGGCCAAAATATTTTAGTCCAATCTTCTTCTAACTTGCTCAGAATGATTGTGTTGACAAATAGTTACTCAGGTTCAACTGGGGCAAAGTTGTGGGCAGAAAATCTACTGAGGGACATAAAATTACATTATTCTATTTGTTGTCAAGGAAGTAAAGAATCCAAGTGATTTTTCTATTCTTCATTTTGTTTTCTTATTAATTTTTTTTTTTCAGAACCAAAAAAAAAAAAAACAAACAAACAAACCAACCCACAAATACACATTTTAATGTGTTTTTTTGTTTGTTTTCAGGTTAGGAAATATGAGAGACTGTCACCATTACACTGGTCAGACACAGCTCTAGGTAACAATTATAATGACAGTAATTTTTTTTTGGCTTAATTTTGGGCTGAAATTGGGCCCCCATTCCCAATCACAAAAAGACTAGAAATTTCCCAGATTTGAACCATAAATTCCCAAGCTCCTCTGAAACTACTGAGCCAATTGAATCCATATATGGCATTGGTGGTCCCTAGGTGGAGTAGCTTAAAGCTTGTACAAATCAACTTACTGTGGCATCCAAAATGGCCGCCATCGTTGGAATTAGCAAAAATTGCTAAATGGCCATTACAGTTTTATTTATCAACCTTTTTTATTCAAATTGTAGATAGATAGCCATTTAACATACATATATTCACTTCACAGAACATGCATGGTATCATATCCAAGAAGGGAGTGAAGTGGAGTAATGATGTTTTACATTCCAGTCAAGATTCTTTCACTTATTTTTGAGGTGGTCAGTTCTGGGATGGTGGAGGAAACTGGAGTGCCTGGAGAAAACCACGACCTTCGGCAAGTGAATTGACAAACTTTCTCACATAAGGATCTGTCTCGAGTGGGATCCGTAAGAGCTATCCAAGAAGGGGAATTATCCTCTTTATATGATGTATTTTCTCAAAACATCTTGTTAAAAGTTTTTCATCAAAATCAAAATCTTTAGGCTGATGAAGTGTATTTAAAAGTTGTGAATGTAGTTTGAATTGAACATTTATATTGTGCAGCAAGACTAAATCTGAAAACTATTTTTCTACTCAATCAAAACCTAACTAGGCATTTTTTTTATCATTTTCTGGGCTGGCTGAAAAAGTTTTTTGTTTTTTTTTTATTTTTTTTTTTTTATTTTTTTTTTTTTTTTTTTTTTTTTTAAAAATAAGGTGACTGTACTTAAAATTTTTTAGTACTTAAAATTTTTTATTTTTATTATTTTTTAATTTTTTTTTTATTATTTACTTATTTATTTATGTTTATTTATTTATTTATTTATTTTTTTTTTTGTAGAAAGTCTACAAAATATACAGGCGGGAGATTGTATAGTCTGTTTCAACAAAAAGGATATATATAGTCTTAGAGAGAAGTTAGAGAGTATGGGCATAAAATGTGCCATTTTGTACGGATCACTTCCACCAGGTAAAAAATAAAAGATTTATATGTAAAATATTGCTGAAAACAATGTTCAAATGGTGGATTACGAGTAGATTTTTAGCTCAACTGGCCAAAGCCAGCTATGCTTATGTCGCGTGCGTGCGTGAGTGCGTAACTTTGGTCTTTTCCTCTGAAACCACCGGGCCAATTGGAACCAAATTTGGTGTGGAAGGTCCCTACCTCGGCCTGACTAAAGTTTGTACCAGACAACCCCGCCCGACATCCAAGATGGCCACCTTTACTATAAATAGAAAAAACACAAAAATGGCCATTGTGGATTCATTTTTCCACCAATTAAGCTCAAATTTGTAATGTAGAATATATATAGTGGGGGATTCAACATATGTAACGAGTTTTTGTGAGAAATTTTTTATTGACCCAATTTTTACGAATTATGCAAATTAGGTGCAATATTTAGCAAAATCTTTAAAAATCTTCTCCTCTGAAACCACCGGGCCAATTGGAATGAAATTTTGTGGCTAAACCCAGCTGAGTTTATGGCATGGCGAAAGTTTGTCAGTTAACTTGCTGCTTGCATGGTTGTGGTTTTCTCCGATACTCCAGTGTCCTCCACCATTTCTAATACTGACAGTCTTTGTATAAGTGAAATATTCTTGAGTTGAACATTAAACAGCATTACAAACAAAAACAAACATTGTCTTACATATGCAGCCAGTTGAGCATCACAGGCCCTATTGGGCCTCTTGTTATGATAATCAAACAGTAAATTTGTATTTGAATATTTGAATCAAATGGTAAATTTGTATTTGAAAATTCGAAAATATTTTATTCAAATATTCAAATGAAATGGTAAATTTGTATTTAAATATTCAAATGAAATGGTAAATTTTTATTCAAATGAATGGTAAACTTGTATTCAAATATTCAAATGAAATGGTAAATTTGTATTCAGATATTCAAATGAAATGGTAAATTTGTATTCAAATATTCAAATGAAATGGTAAATTTGTATTCAAATATTCAAATGAAATTGTAAATTTGTATTCAGATATTCAAATGAAATTGTAAATTTGTATTTAAACATTCAAATGAAATGGTAAATTTGTACACGCCATATGGATCAATCTTTTAGATTAGGAAGAGTAATTGCCTCTACTCAATGAAAAAATAACTGATTTGAAGTAAATTAATATTGTTGCTCTGTGCCTTTTACAAGCCATTCATTTTGCTTTTAAAGGGGCTAAATTGTCAGAAGCTGCGAGGTTCAATGATCCAGATAACATATGTAAAGTGTTACTAGCGACAGATTCCATAGGAATGGGTGTCAACCTGTAAGTGTTTAGATTTAAAAATTTATATTTAGATGTGACTGCTTTTTGTGAATTCCACAAAAAGTATTCCATAATCCAAAGAAACTAATCTCTAATCTAACACACATGAAAAAATCTCTAACCTGCATGAAGTAATCCCTAATCCACATGAAGAAATCTCTAATCCACATGAAGTAATCTCTGGTCCACATAAAGTAATCCCTTATTTACATGAAGTAATCCCTAATCCACATGAAGTAATCCCTAATCCACATGGAAGAAATCTCTGGTCCACATAAAGTAATCCCTTATTTACATGAAGTAATCCCTAATCCACATGAAGTAATCCCTAATCCACATGGAAGAAATCTCTTGCCTACATGAAGTTATCCCTAAGCAATATGAAGTTATCCCTAATCCACATGAAGTAATCCCTAATCTACATGAAGTAATCCCTCATTTACATAAAGTAATCCCTTATCTACATAAAGTTATCCCTGATTTACATAAAGTAATCCCTAATCCACATGAAGTAATCCCTAATTTAATAAAGTAATCCCTAATCCACATGAAATAATCCCTATTCTACATAAAGTAATCCCTAATCCACATGGAGTAATCCCTAGTCCAAATGAATTGACTCGTAATCCACATTCCCAGCACCATGCTTTTAACATATAGATTTAAATGTAACAGTTTGTATTATCCAATCAGACACATGTGTCTCACAAAGTCAATATGTTCCTTGCATTTCAACCAGTCTCAATTGTTTCAGGAATTTTTAGCTCACCTGAGCACAAAGTGCTCATGTGAGCTATTGGTATCAATAGAGGCAGACCCTCCGTCGTCCGTCCGTCGGTCCGTCCGTCCATCCGTCAACAATTGCTTCAAACGACTTCTTCTCAGAAACCTCTGGTCACATTTTGTTTAAACTTGGTCAAAAGCATCTATAGAACATTGCCTTTCAGATTTGTGTTTTTGGTTGCCATAGCTACCAAATGTGGGTCACAGTGACCTACATAGTTAAAAACCTAAAAAAATCTTCTTATCCAAAACCACTTCACTGACATAAAATCTGATGTGATATTTGGAATCTACGGCATCTTATATACCAAGTTTATGAATTTCAAGAATTTTTGTGAAAAATTAGGTTACGTGTTTTTGCGTTTATTTTTTGTATTTTGTAAATAGTACTTTTTTCGAAAAATTACAATAATGAATGAATTTAGGTGAACTCTTTTCTCAAACATCATTTTCTTATGTGAAGAAACATATGTTTGACAATTTTCATGAAATTCTTTAAAATACAAGTCGCTTTTTTCGGCCTTTTTCATTTTCAATTCTAGCAACCCAAGGGTCGGGGGTTCACTTTTTTTTTTTTTTTTTTTTTTTGTTTATTTTCATTTTGTGAACTTTTTTACTTACAATGGTGCCTGGAAGAGATTTTATGAATTTTAAGTGTAATTTTTTTTTTTTGAAATACATGTGATACTGCAACCCAAGGGTCGAAGGTTCAAATCCCAGTGGAGCCACTTTTTTTTTCTCTCTGAATTTTTATGCTTTACAATGGTGCATGGAAGAAATTTTTGAATTTTTACTTTTTAGATTGCCATAGCTACATTGACCTAAATAGTTGAAAACCTTAAAAAAATTTCTTCTCAAAAACCACTTCACTGAGATACAATCTGGTTTGATATTTGGCATCAAAAGCATCTTATAAACCAAGTTTTTGAATTCCAACAATTTTGTGAAAAATTAGGTTACGTGTTTTTGTGTTTATTTTTTATACATTGTAAATACCCCCGGTTATCTCTCGGCATTTTAACACATTATCAACAGTGATATCCATGCATAAATCAATGGTGAATTAAAGTTTTAAATAAAATACAAATAGATTTCACCTTTTGTGTTGTTTATTTCATTAATTATTATTTTTTAAAGTGTTTGTTGATCAGTAATCATGATTCTGTAAGTAATGCACATCGAGGTCGCCATTTGTTTACAAGTAAACGATGTGACTTTTTTCATTAACAACAAGTCCTGATTCCCGCAAATAAAAGGTTAAAAAATTAAATTATTTTAAATCATATTTCAAACATATTTTAATGTAATTCTCATCTTAGAAAGGCTTTTTTTTTTCGTGTCTGTCGGCTGGAACAATCACATGGTCATATCGGGAATTCCCATAACAAACACTTAATGAGATTAAGTGAAAAACGTCACTTCCTGTTTTCATCAGAAAAAATGTCTTTGATGTTGAACTAGTGTACCGACAAGATTCTGTCTTACACGATTTTCTCGGCAGTAAACATGAATTTTAATCAACTTTCATAGAAAATTAAGGCACTTATTTAAGGTATGATTTTATTGAGTTTACTTAAAAACATAAATACATTGCACATACCTGTTTCAGGTTACGATGCAATGGCGCCAATACACAATGAAATAAATGTGTGAAAACAACAATTTATTGTTTAAATAATTGAAAACAACGAAGTTTCTTCTTGATTTTATTAAATCTTGATTTCAAGCGCTCTGTATCACATGCTGCAACTGCATTTCATCAAAAATGTGTCCGTATTTAGAGGTAAAAAATTGCCGTCCGAATTAAGAGGAAATTTAAAAATTACAAAAATTTAAAAATTAGGGTGTCCGAAAACATAGAGGGTCCGAAAACATCGAAGGATTACGGGTAGCACACAAATGTACTTTTTACCAAAATTGCAATATTAATAAATTTAGGTAAACTCTTTTTCCAAACATCATTTTCTTATGTGAAGAAACAAATGTTAAACAATTTCCATGTAATTCTGTAAAATACAAGTGGCTTTTTTCTAGGCTACCTTTTCTTTTCAATTCTAGCAACCCAAGGGTTGAGGGTTCAAATCCCAGTTAAGCCACTTTTTTTTTTTTTTTTTTTTTTTTAATTTCTGAATTTTTTGACTTACAATGGTGCATGGAAGAGATGTTATGAATTTTTACTTTTTAGTGAATTATTATTTTTGAAATACATGTGATACTGATATGTAGGTTTAGCTAAAACCTTGAATTTTTTTTTTTTGTTATGAATAGGAACTCTGCCATCCATCCATACATCCATGAAAAGACTTCTTCTCAGACACTACTGGTCACATTTCATTCATATTAGTCAATAGCACTTTAGACCATTGCTATTCTCATTTGTGTTTCTGGTCGCTTTTGCTACCAAAAGTAGGTCACAGTGACCTATATAGCTAAAAACCAACACAATAAAAATAATGTTATCTGAAACCACTTCTATTGTGGCAACATGTTATGACTTAACCAGGTATTATCAAGTACATTTAAAATATGTTACATGTTGAAAATATGTTAATGTTACATTTAAACTCAGGTGAGCAAATTAGGGCCATCTTGGGCCTGTTATAAGTATTTCGGTTGATTTTAAATAAAAATTATTTTGAAAAAGGTATTTCGGTTGATTTTAAATAAAAATTATTTTGAACAGGCATTTATTTACCAGGTGAGCATTTTAGGCCCATTTAGTCTCTCAACTTGCTGAAGTGTATAAATTTTTTTTTCAGTTCTGTAAGGAGAATAATATTTAACACATTAGAAAAACGAGTTAAAAATAGTCAGGGAGAGTTTGAGACGGAAAAACTTAGCACATCACAAATTCTACAGATTGGAGGTCGGGCAGGGAGATATGGTATGGATTTCGATCGTGGTGAAGTAACAACTATGAATCAAGTAGACATTAAACTATTACATTGCCTGAAAAATAGAGATGTGGAATTAATTACTGTGAGTAAAGTATTGCATTATGTTAATTTTGTTACTAAGTAACTGCAACATTTCACAAGTATTTACTGCAAATCTATGAGTTTGTTTCCATGACAACTACACTTTACAAATGTTTACTATAAATTTGTTACTTTGTTCCCATGACAACAATACTTTGCAAGTGTTTACAATAAATTTGTTATTTTATTCCCATGACAACTTCCCTTTACAAGTGTTTCAAAATACATCTGTTAGTATGTTGCCATGGCAACAATATTTTACAAGGTTATAAACAACATTTTACTATTTGTTGTAATGTTTTTTACATTGCATCAGCAATTTTTCAGCTGTTTGTTGTGAGAGCAAGGTTATTAATGTCTAAAGATTTTTCAGGCAGTCAAACAGTCAAGGTCACTGTGACTTTAAACATTAAAACCAGAGAGATTATGAAATGGTTAATTATCTGGATAACAGGTCAAGGTCACTGTTGCATTAGCATACAAAAATGTTTGATTATTTGGAAAACTACACTTTTTTTACATGCTTGTATATTAGAACATTGCAGGGATTGACAAAATAATTATTTTGAAATACTATTAAAGGTCATGGGATCAAGGTCAAGGTCACAGATGTATAAGTGTACTGAAAAAGTTAAAAAAAACTTTTTTGTACAGACAAATGTATTAAAATAGTGTAGGTATTGATATGACTATCATTTTAGGGTAAGTTCAGGGTTTCAAAGGTCAAGGTTACATGCAATGGAATAATTAAATATTAAATTTATACAGAAAACTGTTTAAGTATATATAACTTTATCAGAACATTGTAGGCATTGATAAACGATCATATTTATATATATATATATATATATATATATATATATATATATATATATATATATATATATATATATATATATATATATATATATATATATATATTTAAAGGCCATTAGTTTAAAGGTTAACCTTTAAAAGTCACGGATGCATAAGCTTTTGCAAATGGTTGATTATCAGGAAAACTATAGAATTTTTGTATAGGCATGTACATTGGAATATAGTATATATTAATATGTACATGTAGATCAAGGACATTGGTTCTAAGGTCAGTGTAGCATTTTTGTATTAATACTGAAGGGTTTAGTTACTCAAAAAACTTTAACATTTTGTGAAGGCACAGAATCATTTTGATATAAACATCAAGGTCCTAGGTTCAAAGGTCAAAGGTCAAAGTTATGCTTTTTTATTGACATATTACCAGATAATGCCATAGGATTGCCTAGAAGCTTGAAACTTTATATATTGCATCAGCACATAAAGGCCTAAAAAGCTTGTAAAGCTGGTTGATCTTTCATTTAAGGTCACAGTGACCTTAAATACAAAAAACTAAAAGGCCTATAGAAGCTTCAAACTTCAAATATGGCATCACCGTATGAAGCTCTACCAAGTTTGCAAAACTGATTGATCTTGACTCCCATTAAAAGTCGAAGTAACCGTAAATACAAAAAAATCCTACAAACATTTCTTATCATGAATCATCATATAAGATTATTTTTTAAAAATCTGTTTTGTGATGGATCTTAAGTTTTTTTAATTTGTTCGTTATTTTTTAATTTCAGCAAGCAGGATTACATCCAACTTCAGATCAAATTGAAACCTTTGCATTCCATTTGCCAGGATCATCACTTGCTGATTTAATAGTGAGTTATAATTAGGCCTTATTAGGACTTAGTCTGGTGATACACATGTGCAATCAGCTTTCATAGAAGAGGGTTATAGGTTCAAACCCAATCTGCAATTTATTTGATTTGATTTGATTTTTTTTTTTATTATTATTATTTTTTAATTTTATTTATTTAATTATTTTTATTATTATTATTATTATTTTGTTTTGTTTTTTGTTTTATTTAGATGATTTCTCTTTATAACCAACTTATTCTGTTTAAAGCTACTTTACTAGGTAAGTCTTTCAGGTGAGACTCAAAATGAGGTATCAGGCCCCAATGCTCCCTGTAGATTTCGAAAAAAATACTTACAAAACTGTGGCTGCTACAAAGGCTGCCTTCTACTACAACAAACATTAAGAGACTGGACAGAGTAACATTTTAAATAGTGTAACATTTACAATAAAGCCAAGTGAATTGATATTTAATCTATACATGGCTTAATCAGGGGTTCAAAATTCCCTGGGTCTGAGGTATGAGACCTTTTGATTTTACTTTTGGACCCTGGGAATTTTTTCTGTAAAAGTCTGATGGACCTGCCGTTTTTCTGTCCAGACAATTTTTAGAATGCACTTACTTTGTGTATTGTAACATTTTCAGAATACTGTTCCTTTGTCTGAAAATCACTGACCATCAGCAAGTGAAATAACAAACTTTATATGACACTAGGATCTGACGAGCTGGATTTGAACCCAGACAGTAAAAGGCACTGTGATCAGTAAAGCGTACTTTAGACCACTTGGCCATCAAGGCCACTTGTATATAGTAGAAAGAAGGAAAATGAAAAATCTATTTCCTTTTTACATTTCAAAAGTTGTTGAAGTACACAGCTGCCTGTAATTGGAAAAGCTATAAAACTGCAGAATAATATCATTATATACATGTATATACAGATTAAGTTTTGTCATTGGTTTCAATACTTGTATATGACCTTCTATAAGAAAAAGTTGGTTCCAAGATCTGTTAAAAAGTCTCAATTTTGACATATTGCAGAATTTTTATTTTTATTTACACTTAATTTTGTTTATTTATTGTAGACAATATTTGAAGGAATTTGTAAATTGGACGGCGAGAAATTCTTCATGTGTACCACAGATACCTTCAAAACTTTTGCAAAGATGTTAGAGCATATACCACTTCCACTGCGGACAAAATATCTTTTGTGTAATTCACCAATAAATACTAACCCATTTTTAACTTCCATGCTTTTAAAGGTAAGGTATATAAAAAATTATTACTTACTCTTCTTGTTAATTATGAGCTCAGATGAGCTTTTTGCACTAGTTCAACATACATTGTCTGTCAGTTGTTGTGCGCCTTCCCTCATGCATCGTGTAATCCTACACATTGCCCTGAGCACTTTGCAAAGGCAAAAATTACTGCCACTTTACCTATAGCTGGTGACGTCTAGATATAAGTGAAATATTCTTGACTTTGACGTAAAACCCTATTTAATCAAATCAATTCAGAGGTCCTGAAGAGATGTTAATATAATTTTTTGTACTATGTAAGTGGCTTGTATACGATACATAACCATGCAATAAGATATAATCGTAAATGATTGAGCATCAAAGAATAAAGTTAAAGTGTCTAAATAGCCAATTAGCTTATATATTATTGCATATAATTTTTCAAAAAATATTTCATTGAAAGTGTATCCATTTATATGTATGGTTCATGGTGTAATGTTAAAAGGTCAAGGTCATACCTGCATAAGAAGACTGAAATTGGAATTATTTTTTTTTAGAAAACCATAAACATTTCCTATAGGCATGTATATAAAAGTGTTGTAGTTATTGATATTAAGATATTTGATATATGGTTTAAGGTCATAGGTTCAAAAGGTCAAGGTCATACCTGCATAAGAAGACTGAAATTGTAAATTATTTTGAAAATACTTTTTGTATAGACATGTATAACTGAGTATTGTAGCTATTGATGTGGCGATAATTTTGATATATGATTCTAGGTTATGGATACAAAGGTCAAGGTCATAGCTTCATAAGATGGCTTAAATTGTTATTTATCTTGAAAAGTATTAGCTTTTTGTATAGGCATGTATATTAGAATATTGTAGGTATTGATATGTTGATGATTTTGATATATGGTTCAAGGTCATAACTTCAAAGGTCAAAGACAGCAGCATCACCGTACTGAAATTGTTAATGATTTGGAAATTATTCATTGTACTATAGTTACTACATGCATATTAGCTACTTACAAATGAACTGTGACTAGATATTTCTGATTAAGTATTGTGGCAGTTCTAAACTTGAGAAAATTTTGAAAGTTTCTGTAATTAATACAGTGGAGTTCATCTATAACGAAGACGGATGTAACGAGTATAGGCCTATAACGAACTAGAAAAAATTACTAAAGTCACTAAAATTGATCCTAATTATGACTTACCGTCGACAAAAGATTAAAAAGAAACCACTTCAAAACATGTAACCGACCAGACAGTAAATGTGGATTTCATGACAGGATCATAGGTGTTAAATCACCTATACACCAAAAGTAACATCTTTGATGTTATACCTGCACGTGTTTATTCAAAACTCACTGATCTTAACAAGAGGCACGCCGAGGGTTTAGTGAAGCTTGTGAAAAATTATTTTAATGAATGAAATTGTGTGTGACAGTTTAATTTTTTCGTAAATAAATAGGGAAAGTGCCTGTGAATCATTTACAAAATGGAGACCTTATGTGGATACCCAGGAGGTTGTGAGTGAAAAAAATATGACAGTTTGTCGGATAGAAACATTTTCATGCAGCTCAAAATTTGTGAAACGTCAAAAATTAACAACTTTTTTTAACTAGTGTTATTGATAAGTGTTCAGAATGTGGCTTTTAAACGGATTTAAATTATTTTCCGAAAAGTAACATGGATTTACATTGTGACATTTAAAGAGATATAATTTTCCAATAAATTTTCCGCAACGGATTAAAGTCGCACGTTTTCAACAATTTGGATTATTTTAATGTTATAATAAAAAAAAATACATATCAGATTGTGAGAAAGAAATATTGATTGAATTAATTAAGATGGGGATTTTTTTTTTTTTTTTTTTTTTTTTTTTTTTTTTTTTTTTTTTTTTTGAGTTTACTGAAAATACAACATATAGAACATTACCGGCTAACAAAACTAATGGATGGCTAAATGCTTAAAAAATACATGTTATATTTATGACGGTTCGCGATTATTATTGATTATCTTAAACAAAAAATCAAAATTGATAAATTATTTTTTATTTTTTTTAAAAAATATTAGCATTAACCCTATATTAGCTTTAATTTCTTTTATCATCCTCTACTTCCGGTTTATGCGATACACATTGACGAAGCGAGATAACTCGTCTCTGCATTCTACAAAACGATACTGGGGCTGGAAAATTGTTTAAAACGAAATATGCCTATAACGAAGTCCAATAAGCCGTCCCCTGGACTTCGTTATAGCCGAACTCCACTGTACATTGTATATTGCACTTTGGAAACAATTTTGGACATATCCTCAAGTGATCTCTCGTATCAGCATATTGTATGAATTCACAAGGCTTTGTCACCACAACCACGAACAACGGAGCTCAAATTACCATATTTAAATTTGTATACTAGTCAATCAGTGAATCATTATTATAATTGTATGTAAATTGAAGATGTGGTTGTTCAATGTGGAGCTTGACATCAACCTCGGGGACAGAAAGTACTGGGATTTAATGAGAGTGAATTTTTGAAATTATGAACAATATTTAGTCTGCAAAGATAATTCAGGAAAATTGACTTGTTAATTTTTATTTGTTTGCTTATTTACCTTCATGTTCTTGGAGAACATTTTATTTTCAATTTACAAAAAAGGAATTTCTGTCCAAATTTTGTCTATCAGAAATTGGATCAAAAATTTTGACAAATAAAATAGCTGGAAATGAGAAATATTTAATTATTCCATATTACACATACATACGGTTTATAGTCATTTCATACCATAACCGTTTCGTACCATCCATTTCGTACCATATTAAAAACCATTTCGTACCATAACCAGTTCGTACCATCTTGTTTGACCATTTTGTACCATAGTGTACTGCTAATGTTAAGTATGATTGAACGATGTACATGGAATCGGTGGTAGAATTGTTGAAAAAAATTCGGAGATATGATCTCAGTTACATGAGACAAAATAGTTAACAGCGCCTGTGACTCGAAGAAAACTTTGTTTTATAAGCATTGTTTCTTTAGTCAAACTAACACCATAAAAAGAATATCCCCAATAAAAATGTAATAATTAATAATAAATTTATTATTAATTTTTATTATGTACTTTTTAAAAAAAATTAAGAAAACCTTTTAATTGAAGTCAATGGTACGAAATGGTAGTAACACCGAATACCATATGGTACGAATTGGACCTATTTAGGTACGAAATGGAAAAATTGGGTACGAAATGGTCATGGTACGAAATGGTTATGGTATGAAACAACTAGCTCCCATACAAACTTACATATGAATAACTAGTGATGTCACAATTACCACCAATGATCAATTGTCAGTTGTTGTCAGAGCAGCTATCCTAATAATTGATCACAAGATAAATAATCGATCATCAACAGCATCCATGAGTAGTTTCTGGATTGTAGTCAAGTCTGTTTCCTTTTTGGTTCTTTATACAGTAAAACCTGTCTACAAAGATCACTTGAGGGACTGGCTAAAAGTGGCCTTTGTTGACAGGTGACCTTTGCAGACAGGGTCGATATTCTGAAGACCAGTTATGTCCCTTGATTTGCATTTGACATATAACTTCTCCAATTTAAATTTATAAAATGAATGCACAAAACACCAATATTAATGTATATTATTAAAATGGACGATTGTTTTTATTTTAATATTTTATTGAATCTTAAAAGTAAAATTATTGGTTTTGTGTCATGTATTGAATATATAATTTTCTATACATCCATATATCTTTTTCAAAATATTTTTGACAAAACTAGTTTATCAGGTGAGCTTCAAAAAGCCCTGCATTAGCATTGTACCATTCTTACACTACCTAAACCCCTAGGCTAATAATCTGCATCTCCCATTTCTAGAAGTCGTCCTGACAACTTTCAGTTTTAGAAGGGTTGCCAATAAGGGGAATTTTTTGTTTATAAAAACAAAAAACAAAAAAAATGGACAACTTTCACTTCAAAAATAATTATGACTGACAAGAAAAAAACTTGTATTTTAGAAACAAGAGGACTAATAAAATATAAAAAATTGTTTTTACCGGTAATACATGTCCAGGTAACCTAACCCCTTTGTGAGCCCCACTGAGAGGTGATAAAAAAATCAATACTTCACCTTGAATAGCCCGACTTTTTGACAGTGTTTAAATCTTTACCTGTAACAGGTGACCGTTAATATAGGGCTTTATTGTAGATAATTGATGAACAATCTTTCAGATGATTTTATTATAAGCTTCTAATTAATGGATTAATTATTGTCAAGTGTTAATTTTATAAATTTGAGAAGAAATCGGCAAAAATGACTACTGTCCTTACTTCTACGTAAGACAACTTTATTTCCCGATTTACAAGTTTTTTATAGAACACATGTTGATAAAAATATTTTTATTAGTTTTTATCATTTATGTCTTGAGTTTTACCATTTTTTTCATTAGATTTTATGGCTGTTTTCCCCAAAAATGTTCCCGAGAGTGGGATTAGTGACCGTTGTACACAGGTAATTTTTCCGATTTGGCGGCCGTTAGGGTGACCGCTGACCGCGTCAGACAGGTGACCGCTCTACAGAGGTTCATTATATAGTAAAAACGTTAGGGACTGTTTCAGACTGACCGTTACTGACAGGTGACCGCTCTACACAGGTGACCGCTACCACAGGTTATACTGTACTAAAAAAAACAAAGTTGGAAGGTGAACAGATAATTTTTCTGTATCCAGATACTTTTTACATCCATGAGATGCTTTGGCCAGTCTGTCAAGACAAGGAGCTGTCTGGCCTTTTACTTACAACACTAAGCAAGAACATTTGACTTTCACAATAAAAGTATTTTTCTTCAGCATTATTTGTTTCTGAATACTGATATACATTTACTAAATAATTCTGATTATTAATCAATTAAATAATCGATCGTGCCTCTTATATAGATTATCATAATTTTTGTCCAATTGGACATCACTATGAACAACATACTTCAGGATATTGTCATTTATTTTATATGTTCTTTGATTAGGATTCTTTATCATTAAAACTGATCAGAATGTTTTATATCCATATTACAGATTGCACGTAGAATAAGCAATGGTGAGGCAGTTCATGCTACGTGGTTTAGAATACAAATCGGCTGGCCATTGGCACCTCCACAAACAACTAAAAGTTTAGAACACTTGGAGAGTGTGTACGATGCAATGGATCTTTATCTGTGGCTGAGGTAAGTCTAGTGGAAGCCCCTTTTGTACTGGCCCCAGTTTCACAATCATTCACTCAACTGAGTGTACACTCAACTCAAATTCAGGAATATTTCAATTTCAATTTCTAAGACATTACACAGTTAAAATTGAATATCTTATGTAGTATTTTAATTGTTTAGTAGAGGTTTGTTGAACAAAACAAATCATTGTCTCATAAAACTTAAATTTATAAAAATATTGATGAGGGAAAACTGGGAATATTTGAGTTGAGTGTACACTCAGCTGAGTGAATGATTGTGAAACCGGGGCCTGGTTGCCAAGTAAAAATGATTTTTTCTATTATCATTAATGTGGATCAGCATGGGAGATAAATAAGTTTATCAATAGCATTGTTGGTTGGTTTCTTGTAACGTTGTTTAATTTAGCATCAGCAGTTTTTCAGCTATACACAATTCAAACCTCTGATTAAGTTCGAGATGTGTAATGTAGGTTGCTTATTTTTCGCGAGTAGAAAATTTCGTGTCTTGGCTTTATTTGCGAATATTTGAATTCGCCTTTGGAATCTTACTAAATACTGAAATTGGCAATTGTTTGCAGTACAAATATAAATAGCAAAATAAAGAACTACAGGTGTGACACATTTTCAAAAAAAAAAAAAGCTTCTTCTTTCTCTTGTTAAAATGTTCAGCAATTCGATCGGAGCACCAAAAATCTATTACCAATTCATATTTTAAATTAATAAACAAATATAACATACATGTATGCATACAGTTGGTTGTTTTTTGTTTTTTTTTACTAAGGTGAGTAGTATTCACTACTGCAGTGAGTATTATTTACTGGTCATATTAATGAACTAGACTTAAAATGAACATGTCACCAATTGCTGGAGTGCTCTTGAAACAAAAGGGGTATGCATTCAGGTAAAATTCGACAAATCAGAAATGTCAACATAGAAATATCTGCGTGCTAGAAATATTCGTGTTATATTTGAATTTGATAGGATGATTCACAAATTTTTGCGAAAATAATTCTCTCGTAAAATAAAAGTGATCTACAATATTTTTGCTTAGTATTCCCTAGTTTGCAATCAAGATGATTTTAGCTCACCTGAGCTGAAAGCTCGATTGAGCTATTGCTGTGGTTTACCATCCGTCGTGCATTGTGCATCGTTCATCATGCTTTAACTTTTACATTTTAATCTTCATCTCTAAAACTAATTGTCCAAAATTGATAAAACTTTGTGATAATCATGCCTGAGTGAAGGCCTTTCAGATTTGCACAAATGAAGGAGTTATGTCTCCTTGGGACCCCTTATGGGGGGGAAATAGTGAAAAGTTTAAAAATCTTCTCCTCTGAATGTACAAGAGGTATACCTTTGTTATTTCATTTGTAATATTTTTTTGGTCATCTAGATTCAGATTTGCACAACTGGTAGACATGGGGCTTAAAATGGGGAAATTGCAAGACACTTAGTAAGGAAATTGCTAAAAATTTATATATTTGTCAATATATATTGAAAACTTTTAACTTTTTTATCTTTTTGTATAGGCATGTATAGTACAATATTGTAGGTATTGATACGATGATAATTTTGATATATAATTCAAGGTCATAAGTTCAAAGGTCAAGGTCATGGCTGATTAAGAAGACTGAAATAGTTATCTTGAAAACTATTAACTTTTTGTATAGACATGTTTATTTGAATATTGTAGGTATTGATATGACAATCATTTTGATATATGATTCAAGGTCGTACATGCAAAGGTCAAGGTCATAGCTGCATAAGATTGAAATTGTTAATGATTTGGAAATTATTCATTATACTATAGTTACTACATGGGTATTAGCTACTTAAAATGCACTGTAACTAGATATTTCATATTTAGTATTGTGGTAGTTCTAAACTTGAGGAAACTTTAAAAGTTTCTGTAATTAATGTATTGTCTATTGTATTTTGCAAAAATTTTTGGATATATCCTCAGATGAGTGTTAAGGCTCATGGGCCTCTTGTTGGTAAGGTGCTAGCTCACTGAGTCAGTATGTCATAGACAAGCATACCTCCCTTAAGTCCACTATCCTGGCACTGAGTGAACCTTCAATATTCTGTACTCCTAGTGCAGAATGCAACAATATTGTGCAGGGCTCAGATAAAGTCTTCTGCCACTTGTCCTTACTGAGTTGAAACAGCTCGGTGATGGTCGGATAGCTTGTTTTTACTCAGCACAGTACTGAACAAATAATCTGTAAAACATCATCCATGAACTTACATTAAATATCATGTTTTTCTTGTCATAGTTCTTTAAGGGTCCTAATTGTAAAATGCATGAGCATGTTATTTAAGTCAAAAGAGAGATTCAGTTGCAAAATGGCCAGTGCAGATATTGACAGAGTGTGTTTATTTTTTAAATTTTTATTATTATTATTATTACTTTTTTTTTTTTTTTTTTTTTTTTGGTACCGTAATAAAACACATAATCATCTAGGAAAAAAAGAGAAAACTATTTTCTAAAGAATTTTAAAAAATGAAATGGATTACGAAAAAAATAATGATAATATTGACATGAACATTGATGAAGAATGTTTAGACTTTCAAGATGAACTTTTGAATTTTGATCAACTGAATTTAAGAGATATGATATGTAAAGACGACTAAAATGTATAACTTACAATTCATTAAAAGAAGAAGAAGAAAAAAAAAAAAAAAAAAAACGAAACTGAAATGAATTTTATTGCATTTTTTCAGCCTGACAGATTTTTGTATGTTGCAACAGATTTTTTGAGTTTTGTCGAAACAATTGTCTGAAACTTTTTTTTTTTTAATTTTCGGGAAGTCTATTATTACCATAAACAATCTTCAAAGCATGTGATTTTTGAAGGAAAATGAAACAAGAACTGAGGGACCTTTACGCTCACCTGAGGATATGTCCCATATCTCTTGAAGAATTTCAATAGTCAGTAACATTTTGAAGGAGACCATCAAAATTGGTCAAAATATATACATCATACATGTAAATCAGGATTGTGATAGAAATTGGTTTGCCATACATGTAAATCAGGATTGTGCTAGAAATTGGTTTGTCATACATGTGGATTAGCATTATGATAGAAATTGGTTTGTCATACATGTGGATTAGTATTGTGATAGAAATTGGTTTGTCATACATGTGGATTAGCATTGTGATAGAAATTGATTTGTCATGTGGATTAGCATTGTGATAGAAATTGGTTTGTCATACATGTAAATCAGTATTGTCATACATGTGGATTAGCATTGTTATAGAAATTGGTTTGTCTTACATGTGGATTAGCATTGTGATAGAAATTGTTTGTCATACATGTAAATCAGTATTGTCATACATGTGGATTAGTATTGTCATAGAAACTGGTTTGTCATACATGTGGATTATCAGTGTGATAGAAATTAGTTTGTCATACATGTGGATTAGCAGTTTTATGAATCTTGGTTTAGAAAATATTTGAAACATGTTTGATAGGTCTTCATTGTACACAGATTATCAAATACAAATTTTTTTTTTCTTGTTTAAAAAATAATTTTTTTTTTGGTCAGTTTAGCGATTTAATTTATTTGAATATTTAGATTGTATTAATTATATTTTTAATCATCTTTAGCTACCGATTTGTCGACATGTTTCCAGACGTGCACATTATACGGGATATGCGAGTAGAAGTTGATCTTCTTATTCAACATGGAGTGAAAAACATTACAAAGATGAGTAAAGAGAAAAGTATAAGTCTTGAAAATGTGACTACAGAGAAGTTAGATGAAGAGAGCATAGATAGTGATGAAACGTATGGAAAATATAATGCAAATGATAAACGTTCCAACCAACATTACATATCAAGTTATGATAATCTTTTTAATAAATCAATGAATGAAAAGAATGGAAGATTGGCAAAGGTCGAAAGAACAACGGGTTTTGAAATACCTGAAGAGTTAATTGAAAAATATGAAAGAGAAGATAATATTCTGAGTACCTCATTACTTGGAAAGAGGAGAAAAATATTGAAAACAAGAGAAAAAAGAGAGGATTATACTCTGAATACCCCGTTAGTTAACAAAATGAGAAAATCATCAAAAACAAAATCTGTTCCAAAAAACCCCAATATACATAAAGCTAGAAGAACCCCTATAGAAGCAAGAAATTACACAAATCTAGTAGATAACCAATCACGTGAAGATAAAAAAGAGAAATATTTATCAGAAATTCCACTTAAAGTCAGACTTAACAATTTCTTTAAGCAACTTCCAGCCATTACTGAGAAAATGATATCAACATTTCCTGAAAAATCAGTTCGTTGTAGATCTGAAATGCAAAATGAAAAAAGTGAAAAAAAAGATAGTGGCAGTATTAAGACATAAATCTGAGATTGACATGGAACTAGAAAAACCTTTTTTAGAAATAATACAAAACCAATCAGACTCTGTTCCTTATAAACTGCAAAATGGTGCCGATAATACAAAACCTCAAAATGACTCCGAAACTTCACATTTATCCATGAAGCAAAAACAGTCAGACCCAGCTTCGATTAAGATTCTAAATAGTGACAAAACTCGGTATATTTCAGAACCTCTCGGAAAAAAAGAACCTCATTTGGACTATAAAAATTCACTATTGTCCATGACGCAGAAACATTCAGCCCCAGCACCAGAGAAGTATTTTATGAAAAGTGATAAAAACAAGAAACAAACAGACTCAAAAACTTCCCTCTTTTTCATTGGGCAAGACCAGTCAGACCCTGTTTGGTATAAACTGCAAAATAATGAACAAAAAACGGTTACACCAAGCTCTTCTGAAAAGATGAAACCTCAAATGAAGTATAAAAATTCACTTCTATCCCTGATGGGAAACCAGTCAAACTCTGCTCTGTATGAACTGCAAAATAATGATGAAAAGAAAAACAGCAAGGATCGATCAACTCCTCTCACAGAAAAGAAACCTGAAATAGACTATAGAACATCACTTGCATCCTTGATGCAAACAAAATTAGACTCTGTTTCAAATAAACAACAAAACTACAAAGCATCTATAAATTCAAAGATGCCATCGAAATTTATCTCAAATAAAAAAGAACCAAAGAGTAATGATGAAAGTAAGGATTTACAAAATCTTAAGAAAAGAAAAAATACAAAACCTCAACTTGACTATAAAACATCATTGGTGTCAATGTTGCAAGACCAAACAATCGATGTCAGCAGTGAGCAGCAAGATACGAATGAAAAGAAAGACTTGTCAACCAATGGTACAGAAAGTGACAAAAATGAAGAACTTGAAGAAAATATTATCAAAGCCAAAGTAGAGGTAATCAGTGACTTGAATTAATTTTTTGTGAGAGAGATTATTAATGTGAGCTAATACACGAGTAATCAGTGACTTGAATTTATTTTTTCTGAGGGATTATTAATGTAAGCAAATTCACAGGTAATCAATGATGTGACCTAATTCTTCGTGAGAGAGATTAATGAAAGCAGATACACAGGTAATCAGTGACTTGAATTAATTTTTTGTGAGAGAGATTATTAATCTGAGCAAATACACAGGCAGTGACATGAACTAATTTTTTGTGAGAAAGATTATTAATGTGAGCAATACACAGGTAATCAATGATATGACCTAATTTTTTGTGTGAGAGATTACAGTATTACCCAGATATATTGAAGTTGAGGGGACTTGGGGAAACTAGTTCAATATATCCGGAATTCAATATATCATGGTACACAAAAAAGGCCATTTCAAAAATAAATTTTCATTTATTAAATCAAAGTACAAAAAATTTATGAAAACTGATTAGTGCAAACACTATTTTAATCAAATAATGACTTAAAGAAGTTGGTCATATTTTAACTGTTTTTCTTTTTTTCTACCAATTTTGGAAATAAATTCCTCTAAAATATTTAAAGAATTAAAGAGTTTTTGAACTTCTGACATTTGTGAACCACTTATATAAACATTCCTCAATTTCATTATAATTTCCAGATCTAAAACGTTTACGTTTTCGTGAACACTCTCCCCCCCGATTGAGCCTGTAATATTCCATCCTTTTGTTTATAAATCATTGTTAAAGTCACTTAAAGGATTTGTCCCAAAATATTTTGCGATTTCAGTCTTTGATTTCACTTTTTGTGTCGATTTCGTTTATAAGTTTATATTTTGTAATTAACGACAAAGTTTTTCTCTTCTGTGGCGTGGATGCCATGTTGTTATTTCAGATTAAATTAAACAACTAACAAAAACATGGGACATTTTTATTTACCTTGAAAAGTACTCACTATGTACGATACATATCTTTAATTATGAGTTCAAATCAGTTACTGCGAACCCCGTATTTGGCCTCAACAGATTGACGGTAACCCGCATGATTTCGTCTAAATTGATCAAACTTCCGTTCAAAATACCACTTCAATATATCCGGGTGAAAGTAATAGAATTTGCTCTTGTGGGGACCAAAAAAAGTGTTCAATATAACCGGGAATTCAATATAAACGAGTTCAATATAAGCGGGATTTTTTTGGTCATAAAAAGAAGGTGTTTGGCAGGGAATTTTTTGTCATTTCAAAATATGCGGGAGTTCAATATATGCGAGTTCAATATATCTGGGATATACTGTATTTATGTGAGCAAATACACGGGTAATCAGTGACTTGAATTAATTTTTTGCGAGAGAGATTATTTATCTGAGCAAATGCACAGGCAGTGACATGAACTAATTTTTTGTGAGAGAGATTATTAATGTGAGCAAATACGGCTAATCAGCGACTTGAATTAATTTTTTGTGAGGGATTATTACTGTGAGCAAATTCACAGGTAATCAATGATGTGACTTAATTTTTTGTGTGAGAGATTATTTATGTGAGCAAATACACAGGTAATCAGTGACATGAACTAATTTTTTGTGAAAGATTTATCAAAGCAGATAGACAGTTACAGCAGGACTTCGATAACTCAAAGTGTATAGAACTTCGATGGTGACTTCCAATTTATCAGGGTGTTCAAGTTATCAAAGTTGAAGGTTGACATCATCTTAATATATTTGATGCTGTAAACAGTTTCCGGTCCTCGATTGTAATACCATAGAAAAAACAGTAAATACTAATAGATACTTTAAAAAAATAAATAAATAAATAATGTATTAAGGAATTGATATTGATGGCAAAAGTATGCAAAACATGTTCTTTATCTTAAAATCACAATGTATACGAACAACAGAATATGAAACAAGATACATGTACATGTTTATCAGCAATAATTATTTATTACATTCATTTGAAAATACAAAAAGATAGTTAACAAAATAACAAAGCAGTGTAATAAGTCAAAAGTTGAACTGTTACCAACAGCAGTATATTACATGGCTTCTGAGATAATTAGAGGATTAGCATACCTTTTAGACTTAATTGTCTGTAATGGTACTGTATATTAATCTGTTAATTGTTACTAATTAATATGATAGATAACTAGAACTACTCAGTCACTTCTCTAATATAATGGTAGCCTAATTACCAGTATGTGATTTCTGTGATCGTTTTATTTAACGGGCCATTGATCACACATTGATGGAAAAAAGTCTAAGTTTTTAGAGTTTTTTTTTAAATAGATTTTTAAACTACAGACCAAATTTTTACTTCGAGTTATCGGGGGGGGGGGGGGGGGGGGTATTTGAATTATAGAAATTAAGAGTTATCAAAGTTGTCTTATTATGGTTTATATATCGAAAACCGGTCGGGACAAAATAAAGACTTCGAGTTATCTGTGGTGTTCGAGATATCAAAGTTCTATTGCAACCAGTGACCTGAACTTTTTTTTTTTAGTGCGAAAGATTATTAATCTGAGCAAATACGCGGTAATCAATGATGTGAACAGATTTTTCATAAGAGTGGTTAATGAAAAGATATTCATATTGACTTTTGGTTTTCTTTAAAAAAAATGCACACTGAAAAAACCATTGCCGAATAGATTTTTTAACCAAATGTCTTTAAAATTAACTATAGAAAAGAAAGAAACCCTACCTTGACCAACAATCGTCACAGACATCAATATTGCAAGACAAATCAGTCGCTGTCCAAAGTGAGCAACAAAATACGAATGAAAAGAAAGACTTGTCAACCAATGGTACAGAAAGAGACAAAAATGAAGAACTTGAAGATAAATTTACAAAAGCAGATAAAAAGGTAATCAAAAATGTGAAAGTTTATGATAAAGTCCATATCTCTTAAACTAATACTGTGATTTCAATGAAATTTGCAACACAGTTTAATCATGCAGTTTAATTATGAGTACAAAATTATATCAGCTGATGTTTCATCTATTTTGGGTAAAAACTTGCATTTTACAGAAAAAAAAGGCAATTTTATGAAAATGCTCCTACAGACCCATGCATTTTTCATTTCTTTTTTTTTTTTTGAATTGAAATTTTTGGGTATTTGAGAGAAATGACGTTTGTTGTTGTTTTATTATAAAAAAGAAAACATTTTGAAAATTTTTGAAAGTACAGTCAAACCTGGTTAATCGCATAGCCTCCATGATTCAAAATTATATGTGTATACGATTAACAGATATATGTGATTGAACAGGTTTTACTATTTTACACATGCAACTTTACAGATGGTGTGGATAATTATATGATCATACATGTAGGAAATGTAGTTGTATATTCTAGGGTGAAATAAAGAAAAATCTGATATTTTTACATCTCAGCAACTAGAGAATAATTGTGTACAAAAATTAATGAAATTATTTAATTGCAACCCAAAATGTGTTTGTTACTATTTGTTAGTAAATTCAAACCCTTTCCTAATACTTCTATGCGCTTGCAGTTTAAAACTATCAATGAGGTTTATCAAATAATCAAGAGCATTTTCCCCTTCTCCTGCTATAGAGTTTTAATAAGTTTTTAAACAGCAGTTTCCCATGAAAAAATGGCACCTTGAAAATTCAGAATTGCCATTGAGGCCCAGTGAAAAAGTTTTTCACCTGACATTTAAAGTTATTATCAACAATGCTATATGCACAAAACATCATTTTAATGTATATTTTCAAATAAACAATATATCAAATTTACCAGTGTGTATAAAAATTAAAAATTAAAAATTACTTTTTATGTGTTTGTTGATCAATATCCCAATACAAATGCAATACACATCGAGGTTGCCATCTTGAAAAACTTGCAGTCAGTACAGTTAATGTAAGGGTTACTTCCCTTTGTGCTTTGTTATACATCACTGACAATGACCGAAAGGTCATATGCTTATATGTTGAATGTAATTACCAGAGGAGTAGATCTACCACACATTTTTTGTGTCGCCTGACTTAGCGACATATAGGGATTACTTTCGTCGGCGGCGTCATCGTCTGCGACGTCCGGATTTCCTTGTCTGGAGCATAACATTGGTGTTGTACGTTCAAATGACTCCAAACTTGGTGTGCATGTTTCTGGCAATGACTCGAAGTGCAGTGCACAAGAACTGCAACTCTATCATTTCCCTTTTTGAATTATTTCCCTTTGATTGATTTTTTTAGAGCATTTCTTGTCCAGAGCATAACTTTGGTGTAGTATGTTCAAATGACTCCAAACTTGGTGTACATGTTTCTGGCAATGACTCGAAGTGCAGTGCACAAGAACCACAACTCTATCTTGTTCCGTTTTTGAATTATTTACCTTTGATTGATTTTTACAAGAAATGTGAGCAATGAGTGCTGTGGATTTGAAGGAAAAACTGTCCTTCATTTGGATTTGTTTTCAAAAGTTTTGTCCTAGTTTTATTCCAGGGACATTAGCAGTTTCAGGCATGAAATTATTTACATAGATTTGGTACAAAAATATGCGACATTCATGATGGCATTGTACCTGACATCTATTGAGTGCATCTTTCTCTTTACACCCCTCATTTTAGTTGCCATTTTTTCATAAGAATGATAACACCAGTGAAATGTCCTGATCCAGTTATCCCCCCTAGGTAGACTGGGTCCCAGAACAAAATTAGAACCGTATGCAGGGAATACGACATATGATATCAGTTTTGTGTTTTGCTGACAAAGTGATTATAGCAGAACTTAACTTATACATTTTATATTGTTAACTTCAGTTTGACATTTATTAATCACTTCTATATTAAAAACACCTTAACACACTTGGATGCCTGAGTAAATGTAAGGTGTGATTTGATACAATGGCTGCTTACAACAATAGGTGAGACAATACCTCTCACCATCGAGTCCCAAATCAGTTTTGGGACCTGCAAATTTGTTTGCAAAATCGAATACTTCTCAAAATAGGACCTCCAAAAATTGAGACCTTTTTTAATATAGAGTTAAGAACAAATATTGTTGGGACCTGAAAAATTTATTACCTGTCAAAACTGAATCCCTTGAAATCGGGACCCGACTGTACTATGCAGTGTCATGCGACACATCTGTTTCAAAGAAACATATCTAGTTTAGCCAATGAAATAACATGTTTGTTTTGTTTACTGATGACAGCTTATTTCTGTATTTCCAAAGTTACCCAAAATAAAACAACCTTTTCTGAGAGGTTCAAATGAATCATTTTACACGTAAACTTGATTCCAATTTAACTTTGCCATAGTTTTTAAATTTCACATTGACATTTTTTTTACTATATATGTGACATTATTATATTTTACTTTATTTATTTATAATTTTTTTTTTTTTTAAATGGTATGACATGTGAAAGAGGTCCCATACAAAAACCTTTGTCGTATCTTCCTTGATAGAGACTGGCTTATGTGTCATAGTTATGGCTTCCTTCATGTATTCAATGTGATGTGACAACTTTTTACCAAAACTAACAATGTTTTGAATGATGAAAAAAAAAAATTAGACTTGATACTTCAGGTATATACTAATTAATAAACAAAAACCTGATTTTTTATCTGTGATATTTTAACCATTGACTGTCATGTACACACTTGGTAGAATTACTCAATCTTGTGTAATGATGTTAAGTGCTCGACTGGCTGTAGATATCTCATGTGTCTGTGTTGTTATAAGAATTTAGCAAGTGTATCTGTGTACAACTGATTGATGATTCACCTGTCATATTTCTCTGTAAACTGTATTTTGAAGAAAAATTCCAAAAATTTTAAATCATTAGCGATCGTTGGAGATCGGGTCAGGTAATTTTCTATGTGATTCAGTGGGTTTGGACTATTAGGTTATGCAGTTAAGCTGGTATTTTTCTATAGATTACATAGAAGATGGTTTGGATTTCAAAATTGTATGCGGTAATATCTGATTTATGCTGTCGTATACCACTTTTTGAATTTAATCATTAAGTATATATTGACATATACCACTTTTTGAATGTATTTTTATGATTAAAATCAAAAAGTGGTATATGACAATGCCATTATCTGATATACGATTAAATGTCTGTGTGTACATCTAAATCTTGATGAATTTCAAACTCCGTTTGATTAGTTTCTAGATTATATGCAACGCCTGTTGATCATTTATTTCAACTTTCGGACAAATCTATAAATCTATATTTTAGATGAAAAATTACAAATTTTAAGAAAATGCATTTTTTTATAAACCAATGTTATTTTGGACTTCAAATAAAGCTATATTAGTTTTTATGATATTTACCTTGTAAAAGAGTTTATTTTTTCAGTTTTAAGACAGATTCAAGAGTTAGGATAAAAATGTACATATTTTGTACTTATTTATGAATTGTACTAAACCAACATTATTTTAATCACCAAATGTGTTTTGGTAAATCTCAATGTTATGTACAGTAGTCTTTAATGTGAGGCTTTGTCTGTTTTGAATTCAGCTGGATTAAAGTGGTTGCATGCATACATATGTAACCCACATTACTGTATATATGTATTTGGTTCCAGTGTTAAATATATGTAGTTTTTTTAAAGATTTATTCTGGCCTTGATTTGCATAGAACATTGGAAACCACAACGAATATCATATACAGTCGAACCCACTTAATCGCATATTGGATAATAGCTTAAATCGGATAATTGCATAGGATTGTGAAATCCAAAACCATTTCCTATGTATCCTATTGAAAAATACCCGCTTAATTGCATAGCCAAAAAGTCCAAACCCGCTTAACCGCATAGAAAATTTCTCGACCCGATCTCCAACCATCTCTAATTATTTTTAATTTTTGTAATTTTTTTTCAAAATAGTTTAAAAAGAGAATTATGACAGGTGAATCATTAATTAGCTGTACAAAGGTACACGTAATAAATTGTTAAAACAACACAGACACATGAGATATCTACATTCAGTTGAACATTTAGCATTTTTAAATAAGACTGAGTAATGCTACCACATGTGTACGTGACAGTCAATGGTTAAAATATCAAAGATAAAACACCAGGTTTTTGTTTATTAATCAGTAAATACCTGAAGTCGCTTGTCTAATGGTTTTGTTTCATCATCCAAAACATCGTTACGCTTGGTTAAAAGTTGTTTATTAAGCAATCCCATTGAATAAATGAAAGAAGCCATAACCAGCTGGTTGTTGTCGCGTGTCTATCAAGGAGGACACCATGTGGGTTTTTGTATGGGGCTTCTTTCACCATTGTAATGTTTCAGAAAAAAATTATTTATAAATTAATAAAGACAGACATAAAAACATCTCATATCAAATAAAAGGTTTAAAAATTAGATGAAAATTAAATTTTAAGATGTGAGGTTTAAAAATTATTGCAAAATTAATAGGAATTCATTTACATGTAAAATGACCCGTTTGAACCTAAGAATAAGTTGTTTTATTTTGGGTAACTTTGGAAAAACAGAAATACACAGTCGTCAGTCAATAGAAATAATGTTATTTTCATTGGTTAAAAAATGTGTTGAACTTTTCTGGTATGCAACGCATTTGCATATGACCCCATTCCATCATCGTCAGCATTTTCATTTGATATGTATAACAAAGGCTAAAGGGAAGTAACTCTTATATTAACTGTACTGGCTGCATGTTTTCCAAGATGGCGTCCTCGTTGTATATTGCATTTGTGTCGGGATTATAAAACAACAAACACATAAAAAGTAAATTTTTTAATGAAATAAACAACACAAAAGGTAAATTTAACATATAGTTTATTTGAAAATATACATTAAAATGATCTGTGTGTGTAGCAATGCTGATAATAACTTCAAATGTCGGGTGAAAACTTTTTTCGATAGGCCACATAGGCAATTCTGAATTTTCAGGGTGCCTTTTTTCACGAGAAAATGCTTTTTAAAAATTTTATAAATCTCAAAAGCGGTAGAAAGGGGAATTGTTTTTATCATATAGTACATCTCTATGATATTTTAAATGGCAAGGGCATAGAATTTGAATAGGTTTGAATTTACCTTGCCTTTACACTAACTAAACACTTTTTTGGTTGCAATTAAATAATTTTATTATTTTTTGTACAAAATTATGCTCTGGTTGTAGCATGGAAATGTATCTGATTTTTTTTTTTTTTTTTTTTTTTTTTTTTTTTTTTTTTCTCGCCAAAATATAAAACTACTTTTCTTACAAGTATGATAATTTAATTGGCACTATCTATGCAGGAACTTTGTCGATATGTGTAAAATAGTAAAACCCGCTTAATTGCATATATCGGTTAATCGCATATAGTTTTGAATCACGGAGGCTATGCGATTAACCGGGTTTGACTGTATATATATTGGAAACCACAATGAGTATCATATATATAGAGGATCTTGCATGAGTGTTTATGTAATATTGAATTTATTAAACGAGTTGAATAATTTTTATACTACGAGCCTTGGCGAGTTGCATAAAACATTATTCAACTCGTTTAATAAATTCAATAAAACATAAACACGAATGCAAGATTCTATTTATTATATAACTTCGTAAAAAACGGCTTTTTCACAGATTTAAAACTTGTCTTCTTATTATAAGAAAAAAGCTGATTGACCGAAACACAACAAGTTCACGTTACCGTGTACATGCGCCAAAAGTAATCCTGCTGAAATATTAAAAGTAAACAATAGTCTGTTCGCAGGATACAAAAACAAAACAAACATTTTCAATTTAAATACAATATATCTCCTTTTTAGAAAAAAATACAAAAGTATCAGCTTAAATAATGAATCAACAAACAGCATGTCACTGTGAACTAGGTGAATTATGTGACGTCATAGTGCGCGCACTCTGGAATGTCAACAACCTGGACAAGGATTTACAGACACGTGTTACTCGTAATCGCTATCCATGATTATTCTGGCCCGTTTTTTAGAAACTGGTAATTTGTTTTGATAAATATAGATTTGAATGTTTCCTCCGGTGACGGTTCCTGCAAAAATGCTTTGGAATCCGCCGTGTAAATACCCGTGCGTAAGGATATAACCTAATTCACACGCTTTTATGACGTCACACTCATTCAATACTATTTTTATTGTATGACCGTATTACATGGATTATTGAGTAGATTATATAATATATATATATATATATATATATATATATATATATATATATATATATATATATATATATATATATATGAAATATATGTTCAGACATCTTAAATTATGCTTAATGCATTAAGATATATACTATTCAGAGTCTGTTAATGATCACTTGTGCCTCTCAGTGAACCTATCTCAGTTTATTATTTGTTTCATTTCAATATACATTCCCTGTATATACCATATAAGTCAACAATAATATCTTGATGATTATATATTTTTCTTTCAGAAAATACAATATAGAATCTTAAACTAAACTTTATTTTCTGTATGAAGCAATTCATGGCTGCCATGTTGTATACACTGACAACGTATAAAGGGAAGTGTAACTTCCATACTGACTAATGGTACTTACAGGATCAAGCTGGCCCAATATAGAATATATTGAGTAGCCATATGGTCAAGATTATCAAATAAAACTTATAGAAACTGGGAAGAGATCAGATATAACTAGAATGTATACTTGCAAGCAAGTATATGTCCGCATATCAGCTTGCTCACTCTTTTATTTTATGAGTTTTGAAACAGACTATAGTTTTATACATTTTGTCCTAAGTGTTTTTTTTTTTTCAGAGTACAGTAGAATCTTGTTATCTCAAACTTTCGGATAAGTCAAACTTTTTTTTAAAAAGTCCGGACTTGTTGTTCTTTATTCAACCTAAATAACTCTGGTTATCTCAAACTCGAATATCTCGTATTTCCAGATATGTCAAACAATTTTTTCATCCTCTTGAATGAAAATCCTAGAAAAACTTTATTCATTAACTCAAACAAAAGTTTTTAGAAAATTAATTTGCTAACTTGAACAGATTTTTTGGTCAATTTAATTAATTTAAAAAACACGGTGAATGTCGGCACTGTTGATTTAAAATCAGTGCAATCATTATTATTAAACAGCACTGACCTCGATTTCCTTAATCCATTAGTTATAATTATTACACCTTTTATAAACAAATAAACCATCAAGAAGATTATTGGGTGTTTTAACCACTGCCAAGCTTGTTATCAAGGTTTTTTTATGTGAATATTATTCAGAATAAATGAAAGCTTGGGGAAAATAAAGTTCACAAAGTGAAATGCAGGCCTTCACAAAGGCAGATTTTTGGCAAAAAAACGTCCATTCAACTTCAAAAAGCTGATTGAAAAATATCTGAATCAGCCTTTTTCCCCAAAATAGTAAGACAAAATCTGATTGAAAATTCTTTAATGCCGGCTTGTTAACAATTAAAATTACTCAGGACAGTGTCATGATTCACTGAACTACCCTATTTGCAGGTAATTACCTAACACCTTACAAGTTAATTGATTACTAGTGGCTTCATCTGTTCACATCGTTTTTACTAGAATATACATTTCACAGTCATACACATGCCTGATTGTAAGTAATAACGTCCCCTGATCTCTATATACAAGAGCTGACTAGATACGACCGTTTTTCGGGTTTACCAACAACAGCATGATCATGACATCCTGTAATATATTGTAATAATTACATTATCAAACTTGGCAAATTTTGGCTTTCTCATTTTGAATAAAAAATTAACATTTTTCATAAAACTTAATACACGTGTGACAAGTTTGACGTGATCTTCAAAATAACATCTCATATTCCTAAATATCTAAACAAATAACAAAGTTATTAAGATTTCAAATTTACCAGATTTAAGTTAAGGAAAATCTTAGCTAAGGAATGATTGTGAAACTGCTTTAACTGGGTCCAGCTACTAACTTAGAGGAAATGGTCTTATTGCTGATATAATGGGACTGCTATCACTTCCTGTGACATAGATTATCCACATTGCAAGTCTTAATGTATTCAGATAAAGTTTGAAGTTAACGAACGATTGATTTGATTTGATTTAATGGGATTTTACGTCCCAGTCAAGAATGTTTCTCTTACAGGGTGACCACTTCCTATAAAATCCTATAAAATTGGCAATTCTTATATTTTTCCTATATTTTCTCAAAAAGACCTAAAATTCCTATATATTTCACACTATTCCTATATTTTCTGGGATGTTTTTGTTTCTATTTGTGTTAGGACTTTTTGTGTTCTCTCACACAAAGCAGTGACTGGGGTTGTATACATCATTTTTAGTTTTTCTAAGAAATCATTGGAATGTCTTGAATTGACATGCACATTGAAAAAAAGAATTCCTATAAAAAATAAAGAGGAGGGGCTTGAACATGGAATGGCTGTGAGGGGTGGAGGAGGCCATTGTAGTCGTCAGTGATGTATACAATCCCAAAATTTCTTTCAGTTTAGCAATTAAGGTTTTGAAAATTCCTATATTTTCAGTCAGATTCCTATAAATTTCCTATATTTTGGAAAAAAAAATTCCAATATTCATATACATTGTATTTTTGACAAAGAAAGTGGGTGGGCACCCTGCTCTTATATCTAGACATCACTGGCTATAAATGAAGCGTATCATGCCTGCTGTGACACAGGGCATTGGTTTTTATCAAGCCTGGCATCGCCATAAGGCAAGACTTAGGTGTTACTTTTCTGGTGTCGGCAGCACAGCGACGTGTCAAAATGTGAAAGTTTATGTTAAAGTAATGTATTTTCTACTCAATCCAAAACTAACCAGGCAAGACATTTAAATCCATGGAATTATTGTTATAGATAGATACCACTTTGTACTGTGTACTATAAATAAATGGTATATTCTTGCTTGTTTTTAGGATAGCACTTCAATTGTGAAAAATTGGTGGAATAAATTAAGTGAACGTTTTTCTAAGGTAGGTACAGTATGAGCAATAAATACCTAGTAGTAGAAGTATGATCAACTGAAAGGTCTGTGTCATACTTGAAATTTTTATAATTTGTCCACTTTTAGAAAATAGCACAGTGTCGTATGTTATTATGCTGTCCATCTTTCTATCTATTAACATTAAGTTAGTGACCTCAACTAGTCCTACAGTTTCAAATGGACTTTAATAAAATTTGGTGTATGTGTGTTTGTTATAAAATGAAGGTGTGCATATTATAAAATCATGATGCTGCTTGAATATTTAATGGAGTTTTCCCCTTTTACATTTAGATATGTTTTACAAAATATAGGAACATTGTGACCTTAACTAGTCCTACAATTTTGAATCGATTTAAACAAAATTTGGTATTTGTGTTGTTATGTTATGACCTAAGGGTATGCATATTATTAAATTGTGATGCTGCTTTAATATTAAATGGAGTTACGCCCCTTTTATTCTAGATTTATTTTACACAATATAGCAACCTTGTGACCTTAACTAGTCCAGGCAGCAGGTCTGTTATGTACTGCTTGGCTGTACTCTTGTTTTTTAAAGACACAATAAAAAAAACCTTATCTGTCATGAAATGCATGTCGTTGTATTAGAACATTAAGAAAAAGGTTGATCACAATTGCATTGTAAAATATGAATCATTAATGTTTCACATCAGACCAACATTTTAGTACTTTCAGTCCTTTGATTTCAAAAATCATTGAGCAAATTTTACTTAAATGATAAATATATAACACAAATACCAGTTAAATCTTGATGTGCCATATGTGCCTCATCAGTGACACTAAGGGGCCAAAAAGTTTGATAGATGAAAAACATAAGCCAAACAGTTGAAAATTAATGAATCTAAATGTCCAAAATTATAAAAATCCTAATCCAGCTAAGGAAAGCTTTACCTTAGTTTAAAAACAATTTCAGAAATAAAAAAAAGGCTGAAAATTCTGCTAAATGGTATATTTTCTGAATCTCATTTTTTAATCATTAAAACTAAATCTCGAAATTTTGCATATTTTTATTTTGCAGGACTAAAGATTAATGCACAGTATCTACATCATCATCAAGGATTCACTGCTAATGAAATGGATTTTATTGAACATTATAAATTAATATATATGTGATTTATATTTCATTAAATACAGATGAAGTCTTAAAACCATTTTAAAATTGATGTCTGAAGATCAAATGTAATCGCCAGATTGAATCCTTCAACTTTTATAAAAATGAAATCGCATACAGGAAGCGCCAAGGTTTGAGATCTTCCTCTAGCGCTGAAACTTGTTTTAAGTTTGGAAATCTGCCAAGACATTATTTTTAGATGATTACTTGTACATTTGTGATGTATGTGTTTGAGAATACCCGTGGCCTTGCTTTGCTAGGTGAGAGACAAATATGAAGATAAACTACATATTACCGTTTAAGTTTTGATAGATATATTCTCGCTTTCAAATTTTAGGTCCAGAAAGTTTGTACAGATATACCTGAAGTAAGATTTCACTCTATCAAACAATCATCAGGTTGTAGTGACATTTTGCTAAAAACAGGAGAAAAAAATTGATTAGTACAGAAATTATTAAATTTTTTAATTTGTGGCAGCTTTGGTGTTGTGTTTTTAGCTCACCTGAGCCGAAGGCTCAAGTGAGCTTTTCTGATCAAAATTTGTCTGTCGTCGTCGTCGGCGTTGTCGTCGTCGTCGTCCGCGGTGTAAACTTTTACATTTTCAACTTCTTTTCAAAAACTATGAGGTAGATTTCAATGAAACTTGGTCAGATGCATATATGGGCCAGTGCAATTCAGATTTGTTTGTGACGTTGTCATGGCTCCCAAAACTAGGTCAAGGTGACCCATGGTTCCAAAAAACTTAAAAAATCTTCTTCTCCGAAAGCGATGATGGGAGAAAAAATCTGATGTGATATTTGGCTTCTCTAGGGACTTAAGCTTATAAATTGTTCATTTCGTGAAATTTGGTAAAAAATTAGGTTACGCGTTTTTGCGTTTAATTTTGAAAATTTCGTAAAATGGCTTCAAATTATTATAACTTGACTATATGAATAGATATTGACATGGGGTTTTCAGTTTTGACTTTTTCTTGAAATAACCTTCAAAATGGGGTCAAGGTCAAAGTTCAAGGTCATGACCTAGTTTGTAATTTGTGCAGTTTTAGGCTTTTTTCTTCCAAATTATAAGAGATATATAATATTAAAACATTGTTAAAATGTTTAGCAGGACAAAATGTAAAAAGGTACAAAGTTTCGTAACTGTATGATAATGCATGTAGGAGTTGTTGCCCCTGAAATGTTATTTTTTTGCTAAAAAAGACTAAAATTGTGCATTAGCTTGAAAGCTATAAACTTTTTGTATAGGCATGTATTATAAAATATTGTAGGTATTGACATGACAAACATTTTGATATATGGCTCAAGGTCATACATTTAAAGGTCAAGGTCATAGGTGCATAAAAAGACTGAAATTGTTAATTATCTTGGAAACTATTAACTTTTTGTATTGGCATGTATATTAGATTATTGTAGGAATTGATATGGTGATCATTCTGATATAAGATTCAAGGTTTTACATTTGAATGTCAAGGTCATAGATGCATAAAAAGACCCAAATTGTTAATTATCTTGAAAACTATTAACTTTTTGCAAAGGTATATATACTAGAATTTTGTAGGTATTGATATGACAATCATTTTGATATGTGGCTCAAGGTCATACATTCAAAGGTCAAGGTCATAGGTGCATAAAAAGACTGAAATTGTTTATTATCTTGGAAACTATTAACTTTTTGTATGGCATGTGTATTAGAATATTGTAGGAATTGATATGGTGATTATTTTGATATAAGATTCAAGGTCTTACGTTTAAAGGTCAAGGTCATAGATGCATAAAAAGACTCAAATTGTTAATTATCTTGAAAACTATTAACTTTTTTGTAGGAATGTATATTAGAATATTTTATGTATTTTTGCAAATGATTGTGGATATATCCTCAGGTTGGCCATGTCCTCAGGTGAGCGTTAAGGCCCATGGGCCTCTTGTTTTTTTTCTATGATGGTCTAGGCCCAGTTTCACCATCATTTCATAAGATTTTCCTTTACTGAAATGTGGAAAATTTGTAATTATAATCTCAATAACTTTGTCAATAATTTGGTAAGGTATTCATGAATTTCAGCTGCCACTTTTTTTTTTTTTTTTGGGTTAAATTTGTTAATTTTGGATAAGGAAAATCTTAGTAAAGGAATGGTGGTGAAATTAGGGCCAGGACAATTTAATGCTGATTTCTGATTTGTTTAATGGTCTGGATATTCTCACTTCAAAATCTGCCCAAGTGGGACTTGAACATAGGCAGCAACAGGTACTGTGATCACTCGGGTGCAAAAAAACCATTAGATCACTATGTCTCCGTAGTGATCTAAAGAATTAGTGGCATTATTCGTTAATATCTTATAACCAGTTTACATGAGTGAGTTCAACAGCAAGGAGGAAAGGTTTTTTTCCTTTTCATAGGCCTCTACTAGTTTTCAATAATGGTGATCAGCTTTATTGGAGGCAAGTGAACAAACACTCTAAAGATGTCACTGGTGCACACCAGTACAAAGCATATCACCACATAGAATTTTGTTTAGATTAATATTTGAGATAAAGAAGAAAAAGGATTTTTCCATTATAAGATTCCTTTGTAGTGACCACGGCAATTTTGTATATCCTTTCAAGCTCCAACAGTTTGAGTCTCATTATTATTGACAGAATATAATCATCAGTTTTGGGCTAATTTTGGGCCCAACTATCAAGATTTTTGCAAATTAAATGCTTCATGTACATGTCCTAGTTAAGAAATGGAATTTTACTCTTTTTTTCTCGACCCACATCTGACTGTTGACACTTTGATTGGAAAAACATAATCCCTTAAATTAAAAAACTTTTTTATGCCCCCTTCAAAGAAGGGAGGGCATATTGCTTTGCTGCTGTCGATCTGTCTGTCCACCAACAGTTTCCATTCATTTTCTTTGCAGAGGTTGCACATACTGAAATGAAATTTGGTATACAGATTTATCAATAGAATATGTAGATCAAGTTCTGTTTTGGGTACGATCGAGCAATTTTTGACAGTTATTCCCCTTGGACTTAGAAAAATCCCAATTATTTGCAGTTTCCATTCATTTTCCTTGCAGAGGTTGAAATGAAATTTGGCATACAGATTTATCATAAAAATATCTAGGTCCAGTTCTGTTTTGGGTACAAACGAGCAATTTTTGACACAGTTTCCCCCCCTGGACTTAGAAAAATTCCAATACTTCATCATGTCTGTGATGTCAACTCTGTTGCATCCGTGAGTACAAGTATCTCATGTATACTACATCATGTTGGTACCGTCAAACAGTCACATTGCGTGCATGAGTATCTCCATGAGGCTATGGTGATTGTTTAGATAAGGTGTTTTATATAAGGGAAAATAATATGATTTGGTTGTAAATATAATACGAAATTCCAAAGGTCTAGCTAATGTATGCCTTTCAGAGGTATTTTAATTAATTCATAGATGGTTTCACCATTTCCCTATTAAGGGGCCCCACGGTCAAGATAAAAATTACGATAACTACATATAAAATGTCCAATGTTCAGCTATTTTGTTTTGACATGGAAAATTTCCTGTCCTCACATGAGGTTTGAACAAAACCCTGACCATCAAAAGCCAATGTCATCAACACTTGCTCTCAAATTTTAATTATGAGTGGTTCTAGAAATAAGATAAGCCTGCTGTCTATTTAAAATTATTTATTCAACAGATCTTGTACAACAATCAACAACACATAATAGTTATAACAACATAAATTATTGCACACTTTTTGAGATTCTACATATATCCTATCATCACAAATATATTTGCAACATTGTGTATGTTTTGAGAGTTTAGTAATGGTATTTTACGCTCCTTGCAAGATTTTTTTACTTGTATCGAGGCGGTCAGTTCTGGTATAGATGAGGAAACCAGAGTGCCTGAGAAAACTACGATCTTTGGCAAGCAAACTGACAAACTTTTTCACACAACTAGGATCTGCCTAAATGGGATTTGAACCTTAGCCAGTGAGAGGCAATGTGATCTGTAGGTATGTGCTTTTGTTAAATATCCATTGTGTACTTAATGTACTTACGATAGTCCGAATTTCTTCCAGCTCAAACACGCTTTATGTCTGACGGCTGTGTGTAAGGTCAAAACAGTTACTATATAAAAAACCTGGAGTTTTCCGTTACCAACTGGCATTGGAAGCGGATTTGCCTCATTTTACTTTGGTTTGAAAATATGAGTGGAACCGTTGAAAAGATAATAACCTTTTTTGAAAAATGAACAAATATTCCAAATATGTACGTGTGACCTTGTAAAACTCATATTCAAATATTTTGGGAGACATTTAACTATCAAAAGAGGCTAATAATTTTTCTACAGTTTGACTAAAATTTTCACTTTGAAAAGAAATGAGGCACCAGTTGATATAGGAAAATCCCAAGTGTTTTTGAATACAAAAATTGGTCTGACCCTACACACAGCCATCAGGCATAAGGTGTTAAGGTCTAAGGAAATTCTTAATAGTACTTGTATGTACAGATGCCCACATGCCTTTCAATGGCTTATACTTACATAGCCTTTGGCCAGGTGAACTAATGATTTCTGATAATCAACGATGTTGGAGAAAATTATGTCGAAGAATAAAAAATTATTATATATTGACATTGTATCTAAAGCAAAAGTATGAACCTAACTAGATATGTTTCTTTGAAACAGATGTGTTGCCTGACACTGCATAAAAATCAATCAAAGGGAAATAATTCAAAAACGGAACAAGATAGAGTTGTGGTTCTTGTGCACTGCACTTCGAGTCATTGCCAGAAACATGTACACCAAGTTTGGAGTCTTTTGAACATACTACACCAAAGTTATTCTCCGGACAAGAAATGCTCTATAAAAATCAATCAAAGGGAAATAATTCAAAAACGGGAAAAGATAGAGTTGCAGTTCTTGTGCACTGCACTTCGAGTCATTGCCAGAAACATGCACACCAAGTTTGGAGTCATTTGAACGTACAACACCAATGTTATGCTCCAGACAAGGAAATCCGGACGCCGCAGACGATGACGCCACGGACAAAAGTAATCCCTATATGTCGCCTAGTCAGGCGACACAAAAATGAAGGATAATCTTGTTCTTCCTGACAAAACACAAGAGTTCAAAATTAGGTTTTGTAATGGAAGGTCAAAGACCTTTTGACTTGACTTTTTCAGGTCTCGCATAGAGTTTTGAAAAGTCCATACTAAATTATGGTATTACATTATATAGAAAAGTAGGATTATCCTGGTAAAAAAAAGGCAGGTCCATAGAACTTTTACAGTTTAAAAATAAAGTGCCCCAATGTAAAATCAATAGGTCCTGGACCTTGGACCCAGGGAATTTTGAATCCCTGAAACAGCAAAGTAACGCTGAATGTACTGTGAATATCTGTTCTCTATTCCAGTAAAATTCTCTCTCCAAAACAAGGAACTGGAACTGTTGTGAATCTGGGTACCTAAAAATAGAATAAACACTTAAAAGGATCAACATCTACAAGTAAAAAGACAAGTGGTGTATTAGCTTAAAAAAGCACAGTATCTCTCGCCACCATGGTTTGAATCTTACGAAGAGTTGAGTTGAGTAACAGTGTTTTACGTCCCAGTCAAGAATATTTCACTTATATCAAAACTTCACCAGCTATAGACGAAAGTGCAGAATTTGTGCCTGTGCGTTGCACTGATGGCATTATACAGCAGGGTTCTTTATCGTGCCACGCCTGCCGAGACATGGGACCTCGTTTATTTTAAGTTTCCATCCAAAAGAACCGTGACTTTCATTTTGTAATGCTGAGTGCTTGGCAAAAGAACAGTCACTACCCACTTTCAAGTCTTGGGTCAGATCCAACCGGGTTCAAACCCACGACCTTCCACTTATGGAGTGAGCACTCTACCAACTGAGCTACCGCAGTGGTCCGAATCTTACGAAGATTCTAGTGACAGAAATTTTCTCACAGGTTTATTTCTATGAGCACTTGTTTTCCTTCTCTATCTCTTAAATTACCACCTTAATAAAAAAAAAAAATCTTGATGTTGTTTGTGTAAAACATCATCATTCTATTCCAATCTTCTTACAATTCCATAACCCTATATCAGTAACTTATAATGATCAAAGCAGCTAAAATCAGTGAGCTAGCACCTAACCAAAAAGTTGCCCCGAGTTGCTTCCTAGTACACTGCGGACCATAATTCACTTACACATGTCACACATACATTACCCTGTTCTTGGATTAATCCAAAGTTGCTAATGTGACATTGATTAATTACAATAACAAGACGAAGCATATTGGACCACTGCTTAATAAATTCCTGAAATTAGACAGGGGGCACTTGAACAAATCTTCATTAGGGAACTACTGAAGAGACCTCAACTATTCAAACTATTTTACGCCATGTGGTATATAAAAACACACCCACAAATTATATACATGTATAACAATTAGTCTTATCTTACTCAACCAGGAAAACAACCCTTGCATTATCTGAAATTCTGAATAATTTAATGGAAAATAATACAGTGTGTGTGTGCACCTGTGTTTGTGTGTCTCCATGTGTTTGCCTGTGTGTGTACATATGCAGGTGTGTGTGTGTGTGTGTGTGTGTGTGTGTGTGTGTGTGTGTTAACATGCCAGTGTTATTTCTGTGTGTGTGATCTTATGTATATTGATATATTGATATTTGAGTGTGGTTGTACATGTATGTTGACAAAAATGTTCTTAAAAGACCATTTGCCAGCTCAATGAAGAGTTTCATTCTACAGTTAGTATTTTTTTTTTTTTACAATTTTAAGCATTGACAGAGTACTTTTAAAAGAAACCCCATGATAATTATATAAGTGCTTCTTGAAAACAGAACTCAGGTCCTTTATCCAAGACCCCAAAAAGAGTAAACCCTCTACTGAACAAACAGTTATTCTGAAACTCTTTGTCCAACTAGCTACTTAAAAATAAAATCATCCAATCAAACTGCTTGTGAAATAAAATTGGCTTATCAAGTCCTAAAATGATATTATAAATCAAATTCAGAATTTTTTTGCACCAGCCGACATAGTAATACTGTACACTGGTGACTGGAAGGCTACCGATACATTCCAATACTGACAACCTCGATAGTATGTGAAAAATAGGGCTAGGGCTAAAATCATCATTACAGCACTCTACTTGAACCCATTAAAACATACCTTCTTTTTACAGTATTTCAGCACAGCTATGAGTCTATGTTACTTCGGTGTTAACAGTTCCTACTGTATGGTAGTTCATAGCTTCATCCTCTTTCATTTCTTCAACACAAGTTTCCTTGGAGTTACTATAAATATACAGAAATCTAGTATCAAAGACATCAGATGGAAATAAGATTTTACATCATGAACATTTTAATTTTACATTTTCATGAAATCACTAGATCTACCGAAATCTAGTAATCTAGTAATAATGGGTTAGACTGAAATGAAATTCTATCATTCACATCCCTTCTAGAAAGATACCATACACTTGCACTGAAATATAAATTGAAATGCATGTTGGTTTCAGAATTTATTAAAACATTTCTTACAAGCTTTGTCCCGGGGACGTAATTTTGAATCCAAGGCGAACAACCTTATGATAGTGAGCAAACAATCATTCCTAAATGGCTTGCTTGCCCAAGAGTACATACACTGTCTTGAACAAGCCTATTGTCTATAGGTGAAAAAGTAGATATTAATCCTTGATGACCTTGAGCAAAAAAAAAAGACTTTGCTTTAATTAAAGATATGAGAGATGTGTTTGGCTATAGGTGATAGGCAGGTGAAGAACTTTACATTTATCCCTTAAAACCTGGTGTAATCACTATGGTAGCTCAGTTGATAGTGTGTTCACATAATTTGTAGGAGGATGGGATTTGAACCCCATGCAGGTCTGACTAAGGCTTGACAATAGATAGTGACTTTTCTTTTGCCCAGCACTCAGCATTTAGAAATGAAAGTCACAGGATCCTTCAAAGGAGACCTTTAAAATCAATGCAGGTGTGACACACTAATAAACCCTCCCTGCATATTGCAATGATCAAAAATTCTGCCACTTCACCTATAGCTGATAATGTCTTGATATAAGTGAAATATTCATGATTGGGACTTTAAACCCCATTCAAAAAAACAAATCTTATGACCTCAGGAAGTAAAAATGTGTTTTTATGGCATGCCTACATAAAGACTCAACTGATGGACTTTGTAGCTTTTAAATCTGGTCCCAGTTTCACAATCATTCACTCAATGGAGTTTACACTCAACTCAAATATTCCCATTTTCCTCTCATCAATATTTTAGAAATTTTAAGTTTTATCAGACAATGTTTTGTTTTATTTAACAAACCTACACTAAACGATATAAATAAAAGGCCATGTAAAAAAAATTCTCTGGTTCTCAGATACTTTTTTTTCAAAAAGTGGCAAGGTAGGTGGGTATTTTATTTTATTTCACAAACTTCTGCACAAGGTATTTTATTTTATGCAAAATTTTTCATACATTTTATACATATACAGTATTAACCTAAGTTAAGAGTGTAAACCATCTTTTGATATTTTCAGTAATGCATCATTATGTAAATGTTTATGAAAAAGATCAATACAGTTTTGAATTCTAAGCATTTTATTTTCACATATGAAAAGTGTATTAAATAAACATTCAAACAAAAAACAGTGGTGTTGTGTTTTAGAACAATACCCAGGAAATGGGCTGGCATTGCTAAAATGGTATACAAAAACAAGCAATTACATGTTCTTTACCACATAAAACTTGAACATTCACACATACAGTGACATAGTGAGAGGTAGTGTCTTTTAATAGTTCTAAGTCAGTATTAATAAAGCTGTATTAACTGATATTCTTTCTCGCATTAATTTTGGTCAATATTGAAAGATTCACAAACATATATTGGTTACCTTCCAACATTTTGAAACAAAAGTGTATAATGTAAATACTGCATGCATACTTGGCACAATACAAAATTTAAAATGTGATTTTGAAATATCGACCAAATATTTGGGGAACATTTTTTCCATTCCGTCAGATTTTGTTTTTCAAACAGATACATCAAATGTTAGTGTTGTATTTATGGCAGGGTTATTTTCGGCAGGGATTTCATTTCCTAACATATCGTTCAAAAGTCTATCACAAATTTAATTTGGACTTCACTGGCACAATTTTCCATGGTACTAATGTTTTCTTGTCAAAACTGAAAGTAAAGCTTGCTAAAATCGTCGCTTCATCGGACATTGCCAGCCAAATTCTCCGGAGCAGGTGCCATGTTGTTTTTTTTACACTAACATGTTCGGAAACATAAATTGAAGTAATTTACCTTTCCTGAAGAGGAAAACTTACGAGGTATCCTGAGAACAACCTTTGCTCTTTACAATCTAGATCAATAAAGTGTTTTGAAAAATTCTACTTTCACTTTTGAGAATCTTAGTCATTGACGTGTTTGATTTTTATAGTTTATTTTCTGCTCAAAACAGCCTATCAGTGGATATTTTTTTACACCACATTAAAATGGAGCAATCGACGGCGAATTTAAGTGTGCGGCGGTGTCTAAGAACCAGAGAATTTTTTTTACCTGGCCTAACATTAGGTATTCAATTTTAACTGTGTTATGTCCTAAAACTGACACTGAAATATTTCCTAATTTGAGTTGAGTGTACAATCAATTGAGTGAATGATTGTGAAACTGGGACCAGATCAGTTTTGGGATGGTGGAGGAAATAAGGGAACCAAGGAGAAAACAACGGATATTCATTAACAGTAAGTGAACTGGTGGAGAAAGACTAGAAAACAAGAGGCCCAAAAGGGCCTGTGGAGCTCAACTGACAAAAATGGTTCTTGTGCCTCCATTTATATAAACTCGGTACAGGGACTTGAGCTCATGTAAAATGCTAAATATAAAAGCTGTAGGCCTTACAGTTTCAGAGAAGAATATTTTTAAATTTGACTTCCCATATAAGTATATATAGATATATGCGCCCCTGGGTGGGACCAAAAATGGCCCAGAGGCCTTTATTTGTACAAACCTGGTAAAGAGACTTGAGCTTATTGTGAAAGCTTTAAGCCTTACAGTTTCAGAGAAGAAGATTTTTAAATTTGATTTCCCATATATGCATATGTAGATATATTGGCCCTTGGGGTGGGACCAAAAATGGCCCAGGGGCCACCATTTGTACAAACCTGGTAAAGGGACTTGAGCTGATATTAAATGCCAAATATAAAAGCATTATGCCTGACAGTTTCAGAGAGGAAAATTTTTAAACTTGATTTCCAATATATGCATATGCAGATATATGAACCCCTGGGGTGGGGCCAAAAATGGACCGGGGGCCACCATTTGTACAAACTTGGAAAAGGGCCTCAAGCTGATATTAACTGCAAAATATGAAAGCTTAAGGCTTCATGGTTTCAGAGGAGAAGATTTTCAAAGTTGATATCCCATTATAAGCCATATATGCATATGCAGATATATGGACCCCTTGGGTGGGGCTGAAAATGGACCGAGGACCACCATTTGTACAAACTTGGTAAAGGGGCTCAAGCTGATATTAACTGCCAAATATGAAAGCTTAAAGCTTCATGGTTTCAGAGAAGAAAATTTTCAAAGTTGATATCTCATTATGAGCCATATACATGTATGCATATGCAGATATATGGACCCCTGGGGTGGGGCCGAAAATGGACCGAGGGCCACCATTTGTACAAACTTGGTAAAGGGGCTCAAGATGATATTAACTGCCAAATATGAAAGCTTAAGGCTTCATGGTTTCAGAGGAGAAGATTTTCAAAGTTGATATCCCATTATAAGCCATATATGCATATGCAGATATATGGACCCCTTGGGTGGGGCTGAAAATGGACCGAGGACCACCATTTGTACAAACTTGGTAAAGGGGCTCAAGATGATACTAAATGCCAAATATGAAAGCTGAAGGCTTCATGGTTTCAGAGGAGAAGATTTTCAAAGTTGATATCTCATTATATCTTATTTTCACTTTTTACGAAGTATGACAGAAAGCTAAAAACGCGTAACTTAGTTTTTGACAGAATTTCACGAAATGTACAACCTCTATGTTTAAGGGTGTCTAGAAGCTAAATATTACATCAGATTTTGCATATAACCTATGGTTTCAGAGAAGAAGCTTATTTTTTGTTTTTTTGCATTCTAGTTCGCTGTGACCTACTTTTGGTTGCCATGGAAACCAATTGTACAAATTTTCATCTACTTCTTCTAGGGATCATTCCTGCAAAGTTTTGTTAAAATTGGCCTTATAGTTTCTGAGTTTTTGCTGTTAACGGACAGACGGACGCACGCACGTGCGCATCATGCCATAAGCTCATCTGGCTTTAGCCAGTTGAGCTAAAAACAAGCCATCAGGTTTGGGTGAATAATCAACAAGCCTTTTTCATAATTACCTTTCTTTGTTTACATTGGTTTTCTTCAATGATTTTATTATGATGTCTCTATGTTTCATTTGTATATGTCGTATTAGTGTGGCTTCTTTAGCAAACTGTCGATTACAGTGACCACAGGTCAGTAAAGAACTCTGTAAATGGACATGTCTTATATGTCTATTTAAATCTCCTGAAAACAGAAAGAAATCAAGCTTATAATAATTGAAAAAAGTAACAAGTTTATCATGATTCCTGAAAACAGGAACAAGTTAATTATGACTACTGAAAACAGCAACAAGTTAATTATGATTACTGAAAACAGGAACAAGTTAATTATGATAACTGAAAACAGGAACAAGTTAATTATGATTACTGAAAACAGGAACAAGTTAATTATGATAACTGAAAACAGGAACAAGTTAATTATGATTCCTTAAAATCGTAACAAGTTAATTATGATTACTGAAAACAGGAACAAGTTACCGTAATTATGATTCCTTAAACTCGTACAAGTCATCAATTATGATTTATTTTTTAAAGATTGATGTCTTTCTACAATTGTTTTTGAATTCTGAGAAATTTGTGTAAATAAATAAAGAAGGCTCAAAAGTAATGATTTTGAAGAACCTCAATGTATTATTATCTGTGATAATGACTTTTATACTGTTTTAAATAAATCCAGAGACATTTAAGTGGTGCCCACTGGAGAAATGTTTTTATTGATTTTAACATGTAAATAAAAAGTTTTTCATATTTCCTGATGGTTGTTGGAAAATTGGTGATATGGAGAAAGATGTGTAGTGAAGATATGAAAAAGTGGTGCTCCAGGAATTGGAGGAAAATCTAAGTCTAAGTAAACCACGTAATGCCAAATTCTGACTGAACAAATGGTGGCAATGAATCAAGGTTTTATCAAGTGTTTAACCTTTTAACAATTAGGATATATTGTGTTTGTATTACCTGACTGGAAAAATTCTTTACCACATCGTCCACATTTAAAAGCTCGCTCTTTTCTGTGAAACCGCATATGAACAACTAAATCACTTCTACGTATGTAACCTTGAAATTAAGAGTAACATCTTGTTAGACATTTATTAGATATTTGATGTAAACCATGAAAACTTTTAAAAGGAGGTTTATCTCCCTTTAGTAGCCCCTCTAGATGGCACTAATAACTTAATCATTTCTACGGATATAACCAAGAAATTAAATATCACATGTTGAATAAAGATTTGATGTATAGTGAGACTTTTACATTGATGATTTATCTCCCTTCTAGGCTTTACTTTAATAAGTAGCCCACTAGATGGCACTGTACAAGAAAAACACTTCTACAAATATAACTTGAAAATAAAACAAGAGGCCCATGGGCCTTAGCGCTCACCTGAAGATATTGTCCAATGCAGTTTGCAAAGTGCAATAGACAATATATTAAGTACAGAAACTTTAAAAGTTTTCTCAAGTAAAGAACTCCGACAAAACTTAATCAGAAATATATCCACTCACATTTCATTTATAAGTAGCTTATATAATATGCATAAAGAAACTGTAGTACAATGAATAATTTCCAAATCATAAATCAATTTCAGTATACTTATGCAGCTATGTCCTTGACCTTTGAACATATATGACCTCAAAATATATATGATTGTCATGTCAATACCTACAATATTCTAATATACATGCCTATAAAAAAGGTTAATAGTTTTCAAGATAATTAGCAATTTAAGTCTTCTTTTGCAGCTGTGACCTTGACCTTTCAACATATGACCCTGAACCATATATCAAAATGATTGTCATGTCAATACCTACAATATTCTATATACATGCCTATACAAAACATAAATAGTTTTCAAGATATTTAGCAATTTAAGTCTTCTTTTGCAGCTGTGACCTTGACCTTTCAACATATGACCTTGAACCATACATCAAAATGATCCTCATGTCAATACCTACAATATTCTAATATACATGCCTATACAATTCATTAATAGTTTTCAAGATATTTAGCAATTTAAGTCTTCTTTTGCAGCTGTGACCTTGACCTTTCAACATATGACCTTGAACCATATATCAAAATGATCGTCATGTCAATACCTACAATATTCTAATATACATGCCTATACAAAATGTTAATAGTTTTCAAGATATTTAGCAATTTAAGTCTTCTTTTGCAGCTGTGACCTTGACCTTTCAACATATGACCTTGAACCATATATCAAAATGATTGTCATGTCAATACCTACAATATTCTAATATACATGCCTATACAAAAGGTTTATAGTTTTCAAGATAATTAGCAATTTAAGTCTTCTTTTGCAGCTGTGACCTTGACCTTTCAACATATGACCTTGAACCATATATCAAAATGATCGTCATGTCAATACCTACAATATTCTATTATACATGCCTATACAAAATGTTAATAGTTTTCAAGATAATTAGCAATTTAAGTCTTCTTTTGCAGCTGTGACCTTGACCTTTCAACATATGACCTTGATCCATATATCAAAATGATTGTCATGTCAATACCTACAATATTCTATCATACATGCCTATACAAAACATTAATAGTTTTCAAGATATTTAGCAATTTAAGTCTTCTTTTGCAGCTGTGACCTTGACCTTTCAACATATGACCTTGAACCATATATCAAAATGATCGTCATGTCAATACCTACAATATTCTAATATACATGCCTTTACAAAATGTTAATAGTTTTCAAGATAATTAGCAATTTAAGTCTTCTTTTGCAGCTGTGACCTTGACCTTTCAACATATGACCTTGAACCATATATCAAAATGATCATCATGTCAATACCTACAATATTCTAATATACATGCCTATACAAAATGTTAATAGTTTTCAAGATATTTAGCAATTTAAGTCTTCTTTTGCAGCTGTGACCTTGACCTTTCAACATATGACCTTGAACCATATATCAAAATGATCGTCATGTCAATACCTACAATATTCTAATATACATGCCTATACAATTCATTAATAGTTTTCAAGATATTTAGCAATTTAAGTCTTCTTTTGCAGCTGTGACCTTGACCTTTCAACGTATGACCTTGAACCATATATCAAAATGATCATCATGTCAATACCTACAATATTCTAATATACATGCCTATACAAAATGTTTATAGTTTTCAAGATAATTAGCAATTTAAGTCTTCTTTTGCAGCTGTGACCTTGACCTTTCAGCATATGACCTTGAACCATATATCAAAATGATCATCATGTCAATACCTACAATATTCTAATATTCATGCCTATACAAAATGTTAATAGTTTTCAAGATATTTAGCAATTTAAGTCTTCTTTTGCAGCTGTGACCTTGACCTTTCAACATATGACCTTGAACCATATATCAAAATGATTGTCATGTCAATACCTACAATATTCTATTATACATGCCTATACAAAATGTTAATAGTTTTCAAGATATTTAGCAATTTAAGTCTTCTTTTGCAGCTGTGACCTTGACCTTTCAACATATGACCTTGATCTATATATCAAAATGATCGTCAAGTCAATACCTACAATATTCTAATATACATGTCTATACAAAAAGTTAATAGTTTTCAAGATATAGTGACAAATATATAATTTTTATCAAATTCCCAACTCAGTGCCTCACAATTTCCCCATTTTGAGTCCCATGGCTACCATTTGTGCAAATCTGAAAATAGATGACCTAAGGATGTTATAAATGAAATAACTAAGGTATATCTCTTGTAGATTCAGAGGAGAAGATTTTTAAAGTTTTTCACTATTTCCCCCTTTATGGGGCCCCAAGGGGACATAACTCCTTCATTTGTGCAAATCTGAAAGAGCTTCACCCAGGCATGATGGTTACCAAGTTTCATTAAATTTGGCCCAGTGGTTTTGGAGGAGAAGATTAAAATGTAAAAAGTTTACGCACGACGGACGACAGATGACGGACGACGCACGACGGACGACGGACGAAGATGGATAGCAATAGCTCATCTGAGCTTTCAGCTCAGGTGAGCTAAAAAATTGTCACATCTTCTACACACAAAGACTCAAAGTTTAATGTTTGCTGTGACAACTTTTAAATAAATGGGGATTATTGGAAATTTATTTCTCTTTAGAATCCCTCAAAATGGCCCTGCAAACAAGCTGGTCCTAGCCTAGTGGAATGGACATACAATATGACGAGGTATAAATTACAGAGTCTCACCTTTGCCTGATGATAGACAATGATAGTTCAAATATTATCATATGTGGATATAATTAGTCATTTAATTTTGAATTAAATTTACCTTAAACATGCTTCCAAAGCCTATAGCGTTTCCAATAAGAACATATCAAAACCTGTAGCTTTATTATAGCTTGTGAAATCTTGATATAATATACCTTTACCAAATTCCTATTCCTGAAGGATTCCTGATAAAAATGAAACAACATGTGCTGCTTCATATTATCTCACATATAGCTGGTGACATACAGATATAAGTATATTTACCTTTACCACATTCCTGACACCTCTAAGGTTCTTGGTAAAGGTGGATCATGTAGCTGGTGACATACAGATATAAGTATATTTACCTTTACCACATTCCTGACACCTCTAAGGTTCTTGGTCAAGGTGGATCATATAGCTGGTGACATACAGATATAAGTATATTTACCTTTACCACATTCCTGACACCTGTAAGGTTCTTGGTCAAGGTGGATCATATAGCTGGTGACATACAGATATAAGTATATTTACCTTTACCACATTCCTGACACCTGTAAGGTTCTTGGTAAAGGTGGATCATGTAGCTGGTGACATACAGATATAAGTATATTTACCTTTACCACATTCCTGACACCTCTAAGGTTCTTGGTCAAGGTGGATCATATAGCTGGTGACATACAGATATAAGTATATTTACCTTTACCACATTCCTGACACCTGTAAGGTTCTTGGTCAAGGTGGATCATATAGCTGGTGACATACAGATATAAGTATATTTACCTTTACCACATTCCTGACACCTGTAAGGTTTTGGTCAAGGTGGATCATATAGCTGGTGACATACAGATATAAGTATATTTACCTTTACCACATTCCTGACACCTGTAAGGTTCTTGGTCAAGGTGGATCATATAGCTGGTGACATACAGATATAAGTATATTTACCTTTACCACATTCCTGACACCTGTAAGGTTCTTGGTCAAGGTGGATCATATAGCTGGTGACATAGAGATATAAGTATATTTACCTTTACCACATTCCTGACACCTGTAAGGTTCCTGGTTTGAGTGGATCAACATATGTCGCCTCATGTCACATCGTTGCAGGAAAAGACGCCCACACTCCTCGCATTTGTACCTGTAGCTGTCCTGTAACAAGAAACAAATAAATATCAAGCAATAATATGCAATTTATATTCTAAATAACAAGGATATTTGTTCCTAAACACTTTTGAACAGTTCATTTCTTTAACTACTGAACTTAACGAAATTATAAATATTTCATTAATTTATTTCAACTCAATTTTTAAAATTAAATTCTCATTTCTGAGACCTAACCAAAAATTATTTTGTTTTTAATTTTCATACCTTATAACAACGCTTGCCGAAGATCGGTGGTTTTCTTCGGGCACTTCAGTTTCCTCCACCATCCCAGAACTGACCGCCTGGAAATAAGTGAAAGATTCTTGACTGGGGCGTAAAACACCATTACTCCACTCCACTCAACTCCTTATAACAAGAATATGATCCAGTTAGATCTGAATCAAGTTGGTGAAAAACAACGTAATCCATAACATAGGGCTTTAAACCACTTGGCTGCCAAAGTTTGTCTCATATACCGCTTAAGATTCCTAACTATGAATAATTAAATGCATATTACCTTTGTATTAACAGTGTGGATCATTCGATGACGTGTGTAATTTCCCATTCTATTAAAAGCAGCACTACATAGATCACATTTGAATGGTTTTGGGTCATCTAACAACACCAGATGAGTGTCTAAATTCTGTTGGTCTATCACACCCTCGATGTTACTAGACAGGAAATTAACTACTGAAGAATTAAGTTTCTCATCTTCACTGCCTTCATTACAGTCTGTGTGTCTGGGCTTAGGGTTTTGACTCTCCATCTTCTTAACACATAACATAACTGAAGATTCCGCTGTACTGAGTTTCTGCTTTTTAACCGTCCCTAGTATCGAGATATAATTTGAACTTTCTGTCTGTGGTACAATAATCAGTTCTTGACTATCTTGTTTTATATCCAAGTTTGACATAAGTTTTGAACTTATAGGTAGAGTTATCTTTCCCTGATTGTCTGATGACTCAATATTTATAGAACTGTTTTCTCAGACACTTCTGTTGGTTTTGTAACTGATCTGAGCTTGTAAAATTATTATTTTGATTGTCCGTGGTATATGTCGATGTGTTGCTTATAATGCCTTTTCCTGGCTTTGGTTTGATTTGATTGGTTAATTATCTGTGTATCCATCTGTACCAGCCTGTCTGACAGAGAGGTAAGGGAAGGTTGGACTTGTGAACAATGTAATAACGATGACGATACTGTGGATTTTTTACTAGATGTAACAGGATCTATAACACAATCATTAACTGAATGAATTACAATACTTGTAGGAATTGCTGATGAACTTGTAGTATTACAGGCTGTCTGTACGCCAGCTGAACTCCCAGAGATCCTATTTTGATTTGAAGATATCAGAGTTCCCTCTGATGGTTTGTACTGAGGTGAAGATCTTAAAGTGGTTTTACTGGTTAAATTTGTTGATTCCACTGCGGAAATGTTAGGTGTCACAGGAATAACAAACTGACTTGACACTGGAATTGAAAGTTGATTTGACACAGGAATCCTTTTCTGATTCAATGATAGTGCATTGCAGTTGAGTTTTAATGGATTAGTTGATCCTGGGGTTGTCAACTGATTAACTAATAAAGGTGTAGTCAGACATGCAAGTTCAGATGAAACTGGAGTTTTTAACTGAGTTCTTGATACTGGAGGTTTTGACTTATTTGTTAATACAGGAACAGAAAGTTCATTCACTGACACTGGAACTTTAACATGGCTGGCTGATACAATAGGGGAAGTGCCGTTTGTGCAAGTGGTTGATAACGCAACATTACTGTTCTTATTTGTAGATACCAATACTGTTGGTTTATTTGCAACCAATAATTGTGTGGATATTGGAAGAGTCTGGTTACTTGCTGATAAAGGAACCACAATTTGATTGGTTGATACAGGGACTGTGATTTGATTGGCTGGTACAGCAGCTGTTTTCTGGTTTGCTGATACAGGGAACATAGCCTGATTTATTGGTAAGGGGACTGTTATCTGATTGGTTGATACAGAAACTGTGGACTGATTGATTGGTAATGAAACTGTCAGCTGATTGGAGGACACAGGAACTTTAATTTTATTGGCAGATATCAATTCAGAAACCTGGTTTACAGTTAAAGGAAGCTGTACATAATTTGTAGATAGTGGAACTTGATTGGCTGATACAGATGATTGGCAGGTGGGTACAGATACTGGAATCATTAACTGATTTTTCATTGGTTGATCTCCAGAGACTACATTATTCTGAAATGTTTGCTGATTTGTTGATTTTCTTTCTGGTACAGAAACTTTTAAACTATTTGCTGCTAAAAAATTTAAATTCTGATTGGTTGATTCAGAAACTTGACTTTGATTGGCTGGCACAGCAAAAGTCAATGTGGTATGACACTGGGATGAAATGTCAGAAGTTAATTCTTTACTTCCTGACACGAGGTTTGAATGTGTTTCTGTGACAAAAGGGGCTGAAAATTGATTCAATGATGGAGAGCTTACACATGTGGCAGCAACTGTGTCTGAATTTTTCTGGACTAATGAGGGTGAAAATAAGGGTTTGTTTAATCTACTTGCAGAAACTGTTGTCGCAGAGTTCCCTTGAGTTGCCAACACCTGTACTGCTGAATTTTTCAAGTTTGTTGTCAAAGGAAATCTAGAACAATTTGAATAAATACTTCCTGTACTTGTTGCCAAATGAACTGAGGTTACTGAATTATGAGGCTCAGTTAAAACTCCTCCTGATGCCCTGATTCCTCACAGAAGGTGCAACATTATGGTTTGCAGATATAAGATTGGTTGATGGGAATGTTGCATTTTTGGTAGTCTGATTTCCAATGAGGGATAATTGAGTATTTCCTACACAGATGTTCAGATGGTGTTGAGACTGGTGAAGACAATAAAGACAAATCCCTTGTTTCAGAAATATCTCGAAGTCCTGAATTATTTACATGTGTATCTACAGACACCTTGGAGCTGCTTCCTACTGATACTGTTAATGATTTTTGAAGAGATTTACTATGATGTTTACAATCAAATGTTAAATAAATGGTTTTTCCACATGTCATTATTTTGGTTTTTTCCAACGGATCACCTGGTAACATGTCTGAAGAATGTGATAAATCAGATTTTTTCAGTGTCATAGTGTTATCAATATTTAAAACATTACTGCCAGTTGTCAACGAATCAGAATTGAAAGAATGTTCGACACTGGAGATGGAATTTAATACTGGCTGATTATTCACAGAAAAACTTTGGGTTATATCTGTGGTCACATATTTGTCACTTCCAACTTGACCCACCTTCTGAGAAATATTTCCATTTTCCATAGTGTCTTTGTTCTATATATTCTTGATCCACTTGCTGAGAAGCATTTCCATTTTCCATAATTCTTTGTTTTGTATATTCTTGACCCACTTGCTGAGAAGCATTTCCATTTTCCACAGTTCTTTGTTTTGTATATTCTTGACCTATTTGCTGGGAAGCATTTCCATTTTCCACAGTTCTTTGTTTTGTATATTCTTGACCTATTTGCTGGGAAGCATTTCCATTTTCCACAGTACCTTGTTCTGTTTGCTCCCGAGTTACTATCTGAGAAAGATGTCCATTTTCCACAGTTGTTGTTGGTCCTGTACATTCTTGAGTTCCTTTCTGGGAAATATTTTCATTTTCCAAACTCGATACAAAAGCTTTATTTTGCACAACACCACTACCTTCCGCATTAACTTGAGTCATTATACCTGGATGTAACATTAGAACATTACCTAGTAATATTGCCTGACTGACCAACACCATTTAAGCTATTTTTCTGGTCATTTAGAAGTAGCCTGTTGTCATTGGATACGAGAGATAATTCGTTTAGTTTAACCAGTTTACCATCAGAGCAGAGCTGAATGTTTTCTAAGTTAGTTATAGGAATAACTGGAATAGCCTGTATCCCAGATAAAACTGTTGCTATAGGAATACCTCCTAGATTCACTGCATTTCCGTTAGATGATGAAATCACCTGGGGCTTCAATGGTGCTATATTTCCTTCTAAAGCTGCATTAACAATACTATATCCATCACTACACTCCTCTGATGTCATCATGGAGTCTGAAATATCAGTGACAGAGTTCTCCATCGACAAATCTGTAGCCGATACTAAATCATTTGCAGGACCCAGATCAAGTTTGAAATCGGCTGCCGTCAAATGCCTATCATTCTGATAATGTCCTCGATATGCTGTTGATGTACAGGTGGACGTTACCGAATCCAGTAGAGTCCGAACGTCATCTGTGGATGATTCCATATTGACGGTCAGACCTGATCCTGTGGTGGTGAAATCTGGCTCGGTCAAGTTACTGGCTTCAGAGAACTGAAGTTCCATTCCACAATTGATATCCATATTGAAATGATTCCCCTGATTCAGTGTTATTAATAAGAAGTGTTCTATATTGTCTATCAACTAACTGCTATACTACGAGTGTATGGATGTTTCTGGTACGAATAAACCGGAATCTCTGAACAGCTGTTTGATTTTTCCATGATGTTGACAAGTGACATCTAAAATGGAAAAAAAAAAGAAATTATATTACAGTTAAAGATCCTAAAGTGACCACCTCTAATTAGAAACCAACTGTATATTAATACCAGTGTTTTAGGGTCTCTTAGCAGACCACCTGTCCTATAAATCCATATTAAAATTATTTTAGTGCCAAACCTCAGCAATTACTCTGTATTGTATGTACGTCAATTTAATAGAAATGGTGTGAAAAGAAGTCTTAGCTTCATCAATATTAATATCATCATCCTTAACATACTTCAATTGAATTTTAGGAAAATGGAAAAATAACTACCGGTATAGGATTAATACTCCAGAGAAGAGAAGAGAAATGTGACATCAGAATTTTTCTTTCATTACAAGTGAAACATTCAGACTATTTTTCTTGAAAAAATTTAGTTTTGGAAGCTATGGTAATGCTGCATATTAATTAATCTGAATCGCACTTCCCAATGTATGTTTCAGACAAAGTTCTTTGAATCTTTGCAAAATTTTGTAAAAGTACCAAAACTGTAAAATATGATTTGATTTGATGTGATTAAATGGGGTTTTAAGTCCCAGTCAAGAATATTTTTCACTTATATCGAGATGTCACCAGCTATAGGTAAAGTGCCAGAAATTTTTACCTTTGCAGTACACTTACGACAATGTGCAGGGAGGGTTCTTTAACTTGCAATGCCTGCCGCGACACAGGGCATCAGTTTTAAGGGTCTTATCTGAAGGGCCCTGTAAAATATGGCAGAGATAGATAAATTCATTAATCAGTAATATTCCCTGCCTGTATTGGAAAGTCTTTGTCCAGTTCCAATGTAGCACCCTAATTGATATGATGGGCTGACTAATGCATTTACTCCACTTCCAACTGCATGATTAAATCAAAACAACAAATCATGATATTTCACCTTTCATTATTATTTTTTTATTGATATATTTTTTTATTTATATATTTTTTATTTATTTATTTATTTATTTTTGAATTTTTAGTTCTCTCTTTTTTTTTAATTATTTATTTATTTATTGTATTAATTTTTTTTTTTTTTTTTTGTTTTTTTTTTTTTTTGTTTTTTTTTTTTTTTTTGTTTTACGATATTCGGTCCTTGGAACAATTTGTCTAAAACAACACAGACCTGCAGTAGTCAGTGGTTATAGACTTGAAATTCAAGGCTCTTAAAAACGGCATTTATATTCGGACATATAAATCGGTAAATGCCGTTACAAGAGCCTCGGAATTGCAGGTCTAACAATGGTGACAAGACGACGGCGAACGGCAACAAAGGCTTTAGATTGTCGTATGTGGTCAGAAGCAAAATTAAGCCGAGAAACACAGTTCTGCAAAGTCACTGAGATGCTGAGACACGACACTTGTTCTAATTTAGGAGATCTATGCATGCATTTATAAACTCTTACTGCATCAATACTAAATACTAAAATATTAGAACATACAGGATTAAAAAATCAATTCGGAAAGGGTTGATAGACAGGTGCGTGTTATTGTTTACAAAATTACCTTCGCGGATAAAGTTCAAAGCTCAGTACACAATGGCTGTCAAAATTCAGAAATAGTTCTACAGCGCATGAATTTTAAAGCTCTACTTATTCATAAAGAAAATACAATGTTTGTCATTAGAATAATCTATAAAAGCATGCTCGTTTCAAGTTAATTTTCAACATTAATTATTTTTATTTCAGCGATATAAGAACAAGAATTTCTTCCAATACCATGGACTATGTTTTTATCGTTTTTCTTTTGTATTTCCCACCTAAAGTTAACACAAGGAGCGTCTTTTCTTGTCTTGACTGTAATTTCCGTCAGTGATTTTAGGAACACCTCTCAAAGTCGCAAACTGAATAAAGGGAAGAATGGGATGTTCCGATGGATTTCTTTTTAACAGATCAAGTGTTGGAAGGATTCTCGGATACTTTCCGAGTGGGAATATTAATGACATGTACTATTAATATTTTCCTCTTTTTTTTACCGTTATGATGCTTCTTAACTCAGTATATGGTTAGGGACGTCTAGTAACTTGCTATCATGGAATGCACTTTAGTGTATTGAAGAATACGTTATAGCAGAGTATTAATTCGTGTCTAATTTAACCGGAGATTGTACGCTTTATAGCTCTACGATTCTGGTCTATTAGCTTGCTTTTCTAATTGGTCAATCTTGAAAGTAACCCCTGAGGTACCTCCTGACTACTTGTGATGATGATGATGATGATGATAGATAGATAGATAGATAGATAGATAGATAGATAGATAGATAGATAGATAGATAAAAAAAATCTTCAGAGCAATTGTAATGATTACAATCAAAGACTGGGCTTGCAAACTTGTTGAAGGATTTTTTAATTTTACAACCATAAATATGAAAAAACCGCGACTTTTATAAGGTATCCCGTAAGTGATGTTACCGAAAGTTACCGCCTACTATCTTCTGATCCATTAATACACAAAAATGTGACTGAATCAACGGTCAATTTAAAAGCTGTTAATTTTTTATTTTAAAATTACAATTTCAGTTTTCATGGCCATTTATATCATTTTTTTTCACGATTAATGTCATCATAGTTTAAAGCTGCATTAAGTTTTCCAAAGAAAAAATTTAAACGGTGCTAATCTAATTAATGATGTTCCTAATGAACAATGTTACATTTGGTTCAATGATAAAAGCTCGAATAAATACAGAAATTACAGTATTTACCCAGCGAGATGCAGCATTTGGGATCTAATATTAGAATATGATTACATCATCAAAAACCGGGTCATTTAAACACAACTTTCAAAAAGGTGAAATCATGACGATAAATTAAACACAGAACTTCGTTGAATTTGTCATTTGTGACTTAGTAAGGGATGCATAACACCATTTCAAATACATCTGGATGTTATTAATGGACAATTAATGCAATTTGTCATGTTTCACTGAAGATTCATGAGTTTTTCCGTACATCCGTGCGCATGCTCCAAGCTCATAATTACCATCGTTAAACATTGACCAACCGGTCAGAGGATTCTGTTTATTTACAGCTAAAAGAAATGAAATTTTAGAAAATGAATCTCACGGATCGTGGTTAGAGGATATCTTTTTTTTTTTTTTTTTTTTTTTTTTTTTTTTTTTTAATATTTTTAGAAAATCAAAAAAATGCAGAAAATTGAAAAACTTAATGCAGCTTTAATCAAGGACAATAAATGCAATTTGTCATGTTTTACTGTCGATTCATGAGTTTTTCCGTACATCCGTGCGCATGCTCCAAGCTCATAATTACCATCGTTATCTATTAGAGGAATATCTATTTAAAAAAAATATTTTTTTTTGAAAATAATAATAATAATAATAATAATAAAAAATCAGAAAATTGAAAAAATTAATGCGTCTTTAACTGCGATAAGTTTTGTAATCATTTTGATAAAGGGCTAATAATGCCAACGTATTATTTTGATTTTTGATATTATGATTTTTAACAGTCTTAGACGGTATGAAGTACCCTGAAGGTTGCTACACCGAGACAAATATGATTCCCTTATTCTGACTTCCATTTGTACTTTTTTGTTCTTTTACCACAGCCCATTAAAACTTTGAAAAAAATTAACAAATTCAAAATGGATTGATTACGTTTGTTTTTTATTATTGTTATTTTTTTTTATTATTGTTTTCATTGAAATTAAAAAAAAAAAACGCCGAGAATACTAATAAAAACCCCTTTTTTCAATAAAATTTCAAAATTCCTCTCAATGCATAGCAAAGTACAAACACAGAGCATCATGAATTTAAATAATAAACAACACTACATGGAAAACAGTAAAAGTATAAAAATTTCAAAAGTTCAGTGTTTTCAATATCCAATCCTTAATTAATTTATTGATGTATCAGAGTTTATATAATTTTTATTGTGGGTGGGTGGGTGTGGATCACGTGATATGGGTTAATCAAGTGACAAAAACGCGAGATTGAGATAAATATGTCATCACTGGGCCGGGGCACAATTTTTTTAAAGTCATCACAAAAAATGAAAATTATTAGTAAATTAATCACCAATCGTTTAATGACGATGTTCCTAAGTTAATGAGGCAGTAAGGTGTCAAATCGGTGTAAATTTACCTAATTCCGGGTGTATATACGTATATATGAGTGAACTTTATAAGGAATATCTGGTTGTTCGTTGGTTAATTTTTCGCCTCATTCATCAAAGCGTAATGACATTTATCTTCCTCCTTGAACCATCAATCAGACGGTAGAGCCGTTATTTACTGTACAACGGTCACATATATACCGACCAGCTTATCATAAAAGTGGATTAATACACGAAATTAACAAGAACAGAGGTAAAGTAAGATATTCAATTATAATATTATCATCATCAATTATTATTATTATCAGTTATTATTATTATTATTATTATTATTATTATTATTATTTAGATTTTTAATTCTCTTCGAACGTGTTGTGTACGTATTCTTGATTTTTAAAAAAATTTAACAAATGAAAAATCAAGAATTAAAAAATTGTCATGTGCTAATCTCAGTTTCAGTACCTTATTATATTTTTATTTCAAAAAATTTACACGTGGCAGACGTATCTTTAGTCTATTCAATGAATTGATATTATTATAATTATCAAAATAATTATAATTATAATATAATTTTTTTCGATACACACTTTTAAAATAATAAGACAGACGTTTATCATATTTGGATTTCTTGAATATATTTGACGGAGAAACCTTAATATAATTTTTATATAGACTGCGTATAACATTGTATGGCAATACAAATAAATGAGTATTTTCTGAATATTTCAATGTCGGTAATATAAATGATGAGAGAGAGAGAGAGAGAGAGAGAGAGAGAGAGAGAGAGAGAGAGATGTTTATGTTGTATATAACAGGGTTTAGTAGACCTATACTCTATTATATTTTTATTTATTTCAGGGTGTTATAATGTTTCTTTACGGACTATTTTTTGTCTTGCTTATTCAAGGATCAAACTGTCAAAATGCCAATAGCTTTTCATTCGGTACCAGTAACAACAATGCAGCAGGCGGGGCAAGTGCTTTTAACTTTAATCCACCCTCATCGAACTCAAATTTCAATTCAGCTCAAACTTCATTTTTGGGAGCCAATCAGAACACGCAACCAGGAGCTGCTCCTCAACCGGTTCTTTTTGGAGTGAATAGTCAACCACAAGACGGCGCTGTTCAAAATCCATTTGCAACAGGAACTTCCGGACAAAATTCATTAGGTTCATTAAATTCATTAAACGCATTTCCGGCGAATCCGAATACCCAGAACAATGCATTAAACGGTGCTGTTAAAAACACACCATTTAATTCAAATGAAAATGTGTTTAATTCAGCTCAAAATAATCCATTTACCACAAATCAAAACAATCCTTTAGCAGCGACATCTCAGAATTCTCAAAATGCGTTATTTAACACCGCTGGACAGAGTAATACTCAACCCTCATTCCAGTTTGGATCAGCTCAGACTCCGAATCAGCCTCAATTTATGAACAACCAAAATACCCAATTTCAACCTGCTACCAATGCCATAAACCAAGGAAACTCGGCAATATCCCCAGACCTTCAATTCATGACAGCCGGTGGACAGCAACCCGGATTCAATCCTGGAATGACACAGTCAAATACTATGGGTAATATGGGAAATTCATTTGGAAATCCGGCTGGAAATATGCCTGGTGGAAACATGGGTAATCCTAATGACATAATGTCCTTTGGAACGACAGCAAATGACATGAGCACATTCGGAAATTTTAACAATATGCCAATGAACATGCCAGGCCCCGGATCACAGCAACCACCTTTTGGACAACCACCATTTGGACAACCACCATTTGGCAACCAAGGATTTGGTCCCCAAGGATTCGGTGGTCCACAACAGTTTGGACCTAGTCCATTCGGACAACCATTCTCACAACCGATGTTTGGTAATCAAATGATGGGTCCTCCTATGGGTCCAATGGGCCCAATGGCTGGACCTTTTATGGGACCAATGGGTCCTCCAATGGCACCACGACCTCGAGGAGGCGGATTTTGTAAGTATATACATTTTATAGAATTTTCAAAAATTAAAAAAAGCCGAATAAGTTACACTGGTCTAACAGAAAAGGAATATATAAAACTGATAGAAAATTATTTTTTACCCGAAAACTTTCATAATTTCCGTTTAAATTGGAGAGGTTCATCCGCTTCTTTGCTTCAGACACAAGAAACACTCTTTTTTTTCTTTTGAAGAAAATTTGTTAACACATGGTACTTACATACAGTTAATAATATGACAAATTCACTTGTCATCAACATCAGCACGTGACAATATTCATTATTATGGCCGTTCAAATCATTTTTAACGAGAATAAAATAGAACTACCATAACGTGTTCTCGTAACGTTCCGTGACGATGTCCATTGAAACGAAGAACTAGACGGTTGTTCTTGACCGTTTCAATGCGAATCAGAACGGGGTACCACAAAATAACCGCTGACCAATCAAAACGATTTTTTAGATGGAAATAAAATCGCATCAGTTGACGTTTTCTTATTCGAGAATTTTCAATATTTTTTTTATATGTACCGCACAAAAGTTTAAGGCATTAAGTTAGTATATCAGTGAACCATTTTTCTTTCTTCTTCTCTTCCTTTAAAAAAAAAAAAAAAAAAAAAAAAAAAAAAAAAAACTTGTTTATAATTTTTTAAAGTTTTTAAAAAAGATTTAAAATAAATAAATAAAAATAAACAATAAACAAAAACTAAACTAAAATAAAATAATTAAAAATAAAATAGATAAAGCAATCAATCAATCAATCAATAATTAAAAAAAACAACACTAATGGCAAGTTATAATTAGATATTCACACTCTGCTTTATTAGTCGAGTCGACGCCCGTAGTTCGGGACATATATATACTAGTATATATATAATATATATATATATATATATATATATATATATATATATATATATATATATATATATATATATATATATATATAACACTGTACAATCTGTCATATTTATGTGTGATGGATTATTGGATTCCGGCTAATGTTATCACGACATTTAAACGTTAGGTGTTAGTTTATTGGTAATGTACATGTCACTCGTCACATCTAACCCGTTTTCTTGTCGCTCTCTGATTGGTTTATTGTCCGAAATTTGTCGGAATAAGCATGGATATACGATAATTTATATGATAGTTTTGTATATATCTTAGCCTATAAATGTATATCTTGACTTAATTTATATTTGAATAATTAGTATTTGCATGATAACAAGTGTCACTTTAATAAAATGTTCTTCTTTTTGCAGTGAGCGGAATGTTTGGTAATTTCTTTGGGTAAATGAAACGGAATTAGAGGAAAATCAATGCTGAAAAGAGAGTTAAAGCTGCTTATGAAATCCATTTACTTTATTCTTACGCAAACAAATATTAAACAGATAATTATCAATACCAGAAACTTCCAGATTACATACATTGCTGCTTGTTTCTCGCGCCAATTATTTATTCCATCAGGTGTCGCTCCATATCTCTAACACTACGTGGAAACTCGTCATTACTCGACTAATTCCGAGACGTCCGAGAGAGTATCGCTGCATCCATTCGTCATTCCTCGGGTTATAAGTTTAAGGTTGATCAAGGTTTGCTGAATGACTGGAGCTGTGTCGAAAATTCACGTAAATAGAGTATGGATAGAGCGCCTAAAGGAAGAAACCCGGATCTGTTATTCAGTTGGCTTTTAAGGTTATTGTGCCCTGTTTTTCGATGTTTTTGCTTAGAAACCATCAGCAAACTTTGCAGATGCCAGTTACAAGTACCGTATAACTTCCGGTGGTTATTTATGGAGAGCATTTCGGGATCTAAACATCTTCGTTTAGAACAATTTCGTTGAATAATAATTCAAATGTTTATTTTTATAAAGAAATAAACAAATATACCACTGTATGTTGTTATTTGTTTGTTTTTCAATACAGTTATTTATTTTTAGTTTTGTTTTTACAATTTTATGACAATGTCATATTTCACTACGATATGTACAGAAACTCGAATTGCCGTTTACATTGTTGTCATATACCACAATTTTTGAATTTTTAAAAATAATACTGTCATGTGCTGATTTTGAAATTCTATTAAAATAATGCATTCAAAACCAACTTTTAATAGAAATTCAAACCAGCACAAGACAATATATTCAAAAAAGTGGTATATGACAACAATGTAAACAGCTATTCGAGCTTCTGTTACGAAAAGCGTAAAAAGGCGTGACTATATGCTAACGACGATATGCTGTTATTATTGTATAAGTGATTTAGACTCTACCATCAGATCATGAACGACCTAAATAACGCTTTAAAAGTGATATGCAACCTTGACAGTAGCCGATGTAACCAAGAAAAAATTTGTCCTTCTAGCTCTGTTAAACAACCATACTGTTACTCAAAAATTACTATTATTTGGTGAATCAAATTTATCTGATGAAGAAAACACTTCGATATTTTTAAAAGTCCGAAGATTTTATAATTGATACAAAAAGGTTTTCCTAACATATTTCATCTTATTTATTTAATTACAATTGTTAATATATACTGTAAAGTAAACATGCAAGTGCTATTTTGTGTATTATTTGTACTGTAGTATGTAAGTGTTATGTCGGTCTACAAATGTACTTTTTCAAATTATGGGAGACGGATTTATAGAATGGACTATGTAAGTCCATTGTTTCCGAATCCTTTTGCTTATTATATATATATATATATCTATTGTTTCAATGTAATGTTATGATATTTACTTCAATAAAGTATTGTTTAAACTAAAAAAAAAAACTGGTACATGTATTTCAAAATTTAGGAGAATTTGGAATACATGTACTTGACATCAGCCAACGCAACTAATTCAACAAATTCAAGTAAATGATAAAGCAGCAAAACAAGACATGACAGTTCATCATGAAATAAACCATCTGATTAGCGATATACACCGAGTAGATTATAGCGAATAGACACACCCTAGCCCCGTAAATTATATTATAGATATTGAATATAGTATAATAAAGTTTAAAGGTCTTAAATAATTTCTGAAAATCACAATAAAATAAACTACCCGAAACAAAAATTATTTAGGACGAATTACTGTTGGAGTCACTGTGTTTGTGACAGTGAATTATGCAAAACTTTTATAAAAATCCAATTAACTTGAATTAAGTTTGGTATTTTTTGCTTACTTGAGTCTAGCCGTATCCGCGATTACTATTTATTTTTGTAGAAAGGAAACTGTTGCTTCTACATGGATTTTAGATGTCAAAAATGGCGATGTTTACACAGAAAGTGATGTTTTTGGTGACGAATTACGTTGTATGCGCAAAAGAATCCACTAGTTTGCTTTGTTTTTTCAATATGTGAGAATCCCTTAGTAGCAACAGTCATTTCATTGTGATAGACACAGCGACACAAGCGGCAGAAAACGTGTCCAGTGGTGATTTGATATAGTATATTTATCAATCAGTGGTACTTTTATGCGTGCAGTATTAGTTTCAAGAAAACGCTTATATTCAAATATATTAAATACGCGTACCATTGTGTTATTATAATTATTTAGCTTATACACCATTCCAGTAATAACCGAATGTTGATCATCGCCATTTGATATGACGTCATTAAGGGATGATTCGAATATTAGTATTTAGATGAAAAAGTAACATAAGGAATGGGATTTTGAATAAACAATAAATTGCAAACGTAATTACTATACTATTTACAATATAAGACTAGTGCAGTGAATAAACAAAATTGTAATGTCGTTATTTTAAAATATGTTCTAAAATGAATAATGACTAATTAAAACAAGAGGCCCAAGATGGCCCTAATTTGCTCACCTGAGTTTAAATGTAACTGGTATGTCTTGATAATACCTGGTTAAGTCATTACATGTTGCCTCAATAGAAGTGGTTTCAGATAACATTATTTTTAGTTGTTTTGGTTTTTAGCTATATAGGTCACTGTGACCTACTTTTTGGTAGTCCAAAGTGACCAGAAACACAAATGAGAATGGCAATGGTTTAAAGGTGCTATTGACTAATATGAATGAAGTATGACCAGTAGTGTCTGAGAAGAAGTCTTTTGATGGATGTATGGATGGATGGCAGAGTTCCTATCCATAACAAAAGCTCACATGAGCAATTTTCAGATCCGGATTTAAGACTTTACAGATTTGACACATTAATTAAAATATTTATAAAAAAACTTGTAAAATTCAACTGCAAATTATTTTTAAAAAATTGTTCAATTAATTCAAATAATGTCACATAACAATGATTTTGTAAAACAAAACAAAACAAAAAAAAAAAAAAAAAAAAAAAAAAAAATTCAAGGTTTAAAGCTAAATCTACATATAAGTATCACGTGTATTTCAAAAATAATAATTCACTAAAAAGTAAAAATTCATAACATCTCTTCCATGCACCATTGTAAGTCATAAAATTCAGAAATTAATTAAAAAAAAAAAAAAAAAAAAAAAAAAAAAAAAGGTGGCCTCACTGGTATTTGAACACTCGACCCTTGGGTTGCTAGAGTTGAAAAAGAATAAGGTCGAAAAAAGCGACTTGTATTTTACAGATTTCATGAAAATTGTTAAACATATGTTTCTTCACATAAGAAAATGATGTTTGGAAAAAGAATTCACCTAAATTTATTAATATTGTAATTTTGGTAAAAAAAGTTCTATTTACAATGTATAAAAATAAACGCAAAAACACGTAACCTAATATTTCACAAAATTGTTGGAATTCACAAACTTGGTTTATAAGATGCTTTAGATGACTAATATCACATCAGATTTTATCTCACTGAAGTGGTTTTGGAGAAGAAATTTTTTTTTAGGTTTTCAACTATTCAGGTCAATGTAGCTAAATGCAACCTAAAAAGTAAAAAATCATAAAAATTCTTCCATGCACCATTGTAAGTCATAAAAATTCAAAAAAAAAAAAAAAAAAAAAAGAAAAAAAAAAAGAAAAAAAAGTGGCTCCACTGGGATTTGAACCCTCGACCCTTGGGTTGCAGTAACACATGTATTTAAAAAAAAAAATTACACTAAAAAGTTAAAAATTCATAAAATCTTTTCCATGCACCATTGTAAGTCAAAAAATTTAGAAATTAAAAAAAATAAATAAATAAATAAAATAAAAAAGTGGGCCCAGTGGGATTTGAACTCCCGACCCTTGGGTTGCTAGAATTGAAAATGAAAAAGGCCGAAAAAAGCGACTTGTATTTTACAGAATTTCATGAAAATTGTCAAACATATGTTTCTTCACACAAGAAAATGATGTTTGGAAAAAGAATTAACCTAAATTTATTCATTATTGTAATTTTTTGTAAAAAAAATATATATATACAAAAATTAAACGCAAAAACGCGTAACCTAATTTTTCACAAAAAATCTTGAAATTCACAAACTTGGTAAATAAGATGCCGTAGATGCCAAATATCACATCAGATTTTATCTCAGTGAAGTGGTTTTGGAGAAGATTTTTTTTAGGTTTTTAACTATGTAGGTCATTGTGACCCACATTTGGTAGCTATGGCAACCAAAAACACAAATCTGAAAGGCAATAATCAATAGATGCTTTTGACCAAGTTTAAACAAAATGTGACAAGAAGTTTCTGAGAAGTAGTCGTTTGAAGCAATTGTTGACGGACGGACGGACGGACGACAAACGACGGAGGATCTGCCTCTATTGATACCAATAGCTCACATGAGCACTTTGTGCTCAAGTGAGCTAAAAAATAACAACATGACAATTGTTTGACTGCTACTAATAAACAAATTTTGATAATTTCGAAATGACAATTTGTATTTTTAATGTTTCTTTAAAATGCATTTATGACATGATATTTTTAAAATGATCCATTAACAATTTTTTTCTAAAAATTAAAACATGACAATATACCTACGTATATGTTTTTTAATTTTGTAAGAAAGTTGAATTTAGCTGACTATCTGCTAGAAAAAAAGAGACTATTGGCTGAGGAACGTCCTGGTTTATTAACTTCATCCTAAAAATAATTTGCCATTCGGTACATCATAGCGCCAAATGAACTCAGATCATTCATGGTAGCGGACTAATCGCTTTCCAGTACTTTAAATACTTTGATTATGCATTTTCGTCTTTGGTATCTAATTTTTTTTAGTAAATTCTCCATACATAGATGTGTTATATCACAGAAGCATTTGGTTTTTACAGTGTGAAACTCTTCTGCAAATAAAGTTAAGAAATTTTACGTATACTACCTGTTCTTTTTTGATCAGTTTTTACAAAAGTGATTCTCTAATTCAAAACTTAACCAAATACTTTAAAGTTTCATATATTATTTAATACTACTAATTTAACTCTATTGTCACAAAGTATTTTTTAAAATTTTTATTGTTAAATAAATTCAAAAAATGCTTCATGACACCATTAAAAGCTTTCATAGAGTTATAAAAAAGAGTATTGAGAGAATTGGTCTTCTTGGCACCGGTCTCACAACCATTCATTAACCAAGATTTTCTTCAACTTAAATTGAGCAAATTTTGGCAATCTGTTTGTGAATTCCATATAAACATTTACGATAAAACTAAATACAGATGTTATAAACCTGAAGTGATCTCCAAAATGACACCTTAAATTCCTGCATATGTAAGCTAGTAGTTTACAGGGGAAATGAGTCAAATGGTAGAGAACTGAAATACAGTAATAACAAGTTTAACTTTTAAGATAGCACTTTTATTCACACAATCAAGTCGGGATGTTACCAGTCCGCGGCAGTCCGATATCCGACTGACGCTAAAACATTGATGTCGAGTATTATGACGTAATACAAATAATATGAGCTAGAATTGTAACAAACAATAGGAGAGCAATTAGCATCAAAGCGGTAAATAACAATAAAGCGTTTTCGGCGTTTTTAATGTACATAAAAATAAGCCGTAAGGAGTTTTAAATAACCAGTCACATGGCAATGTAATATAGAAAAATTGGAGAGATTAATGATAAAATTACGAAATAGTTCCAATAAAATGATATCAAGAATAGTTCAAAGTGTCACTTTAAGTTTTAAATGATAAAATTTGTAAAAATATTCTAAAAGTTCATATAATTCACTAGCTCTTAATTTCGAACAAAAATACAAAAAAAAAAAAAAAAAAAAAAAAAAAAAAAAAAAAAAAAAAAACTCAAAAATCCGCTGTTGCACATATCTAAACAATTGGCCAAACTATTAAGATTTAAAATTTGTCAGATTCAAGTAAAGAAAATGTTTGTTAAGGAATGATTGTGAAACCGCGGCCCAGGTTAGTTAAACATCACTGTTACTTGTGTTGTTATTTATCACATATTTGTACAGATGTATATATGTCTTCCAGTTTAGTTAAGCATCACTGTTACTTTTGCTGTTATTACATGTAATTATATATTTGTACATATTGAGAGAAATAAGGAATGAGATTAAATTAGATTTAAGCATGTATTTCAACAGCTGTCTATAGCGATATCACTAAATTAATAACATAAATAAATATAAAACAAGCACTTTGATTTTGGTCTGTAACAGTTTTAGCTGAAAATTGATGATGGAAAAGACAAACATTCTTAAATATAGAACATGTCAATCAAACTTCATATAGTTAATCAAGTTTTTTGTATCTGAAACAAGTTTTAGATCAAACATATTTTATTCATCATATTCAATAATTATATGCTAAAAAGTAAACAATATGGAATATACAAGTGGCAAATGGAATTCAGTAACAAGTGTTGAAAACTTATAAGAAACTGTCTCCTAGAGATATTAAATATAAATACAAATATCAAAATTTAAAAAAATGTCATAATTTCACTTCTTTACTACTGTGCCATATATTTTTTTTTAAAATTTTATCTTATGTGTGTGTATGTGTGTGTGTTGTATATAATATAGATACTACTACTCTCTCTCTCTCTCTCTCTCTCTCTCTCTCTCTCTCTCTCTCTCCTCTCTCTCTCTCTCTCTCTCTCTCTCTCTCTATATATATATATATATATATATATATATATATATATATATATATATATCTGAATGACAAGCTTTAATTTAATAGACTACAGAGAACGCATTTAAAAGTTAATTTAACATGTTCTCATAAAAATGACAATGACAAGAAAAATACATAAAATTGCAATATAACATTTTATAATTATGTAAGATATTTTCCCTTTTATCGATTTTTTTAAATTTTCAGATGAACTATGTGATGACAATACAATGACAGGTGCGGTATATAGGTAATAAGAATAGATATATATCATTACGTTTTGAAATCATTTTGAACTTTACCTGTATTTGCAAATAAGGATGGATCGAGGATTAAAATTTTGCGCAAATTTCTTGCCAGATTTATCAAAATCTCGTAAATGTGTGATTGGAATAGTTTTTCTCGCTATATTTTTTGACAAATTTTTGTTAACAGTAGTTGGTAAGTAAATGTACATGTATATTCATTTATCTGTCTTTTTTATAAAAAAAAAGGTTCCGGAACATTATCTGTGCTAGCAAAGCCACGTAGTGGTATGTTATAATTAACGAAAGGACGTTTATGCGTTCGAATAAAAAATAAAATATTTTTATAATAATTACTCATTACATTACATAATGAAATTAACAAAATAATAATATTATTATAATATTAAAAAAAAAACAAAAAAAAAAAACAAAAAACTATACACGAGATCTGTAACTAATTATAAGTTTATAATATACCATCTGATTGGCGATATCAATCGACTCGGTTACAGCGGCTAGACACACCCAAGCCACTGTAAGTTAAGGATAAAATGATAAAGTTTAAACGTCTTCAATGTTTTTTTATAAACATCGACGTAAAATAAAATAAATGTAAGACGGATTAAATCAAAGACGGCTCTTGTATAAACAGTTTTCACTGTCAACTCAAAACAATAAAAATGCATAAATATAAAAAACAAACATTGTACTTTTTAAAAATTTATTTCATCAGTTCCAATCATGGCGAACATATTAATGGATGACACATCGGACGCCATTCAATGCCATAAAACAGGAAACGTTACAGGAAAGGACGATCAATTGGACAACACCAGGAAGAACAATTCTGATTATAATAGAGAAACTGTGAACCGGGATGAAATAAACAGAACCATGAGTATTCGTATTAATGTTGAGGATTGTTTTGATCCAAATAATAAGAATGCTCAGTTGAAAATTGGATTCTTGTTTGCGACAAAAGCTTTAGTACAACTGATTGTCAATCCAGTCGTCGGGACAATGACGAATAGGTGCTCGTATATCTATAATTATTTTTTCCTTAATAAGCTGTCCTAGCGTTGTGTATCCTCCGTAGTAATTTTTAACATATTTAAAAAAAAGAAAAGATAATAATAATAATAATAATAAAACATCAATTCAGTCCAAAGTCGATTATAATTATTATAATTAGTTGTCCTAAAACGTATTTATCTTTTTATTGCTTTCTCTTGATTGGTCTTCTTTGTTTTTGTATTGTATCGTATCCTTGGTAACGTCGGGTGCTGTCAGGCACTTATTTTTCATTTACAAATTATAAAAATTTTTAAAATAATTTTTACCTTATATGGAGATAATTTTAAGAATATTTGACAAAAACAACTGTCGTACTTTCAACAATATAGTATATTTGTATTTTAGGATTGGTTATTCGATACCTATGTTTCTAGGTGTAATTCTGGTACTTTTTTCAACCCTTAGTAAGTATACCTTGTATTTTGTTTGAATATTTCTTTTAGACGATAGTTTTAAATGTTCAGTCATGACATAGATTTAACATAACATTATCGTTTGCATTTTATAGTGGCGTTTTAATGTGAACATGAACACATGCGGTCCAAGGTTTTGCGCTGAGTTCATAGCTCACTAAACAGAGTTGTTGTGAACTGTACACTGATGCATCAGAACCAATTTTATGTAACGGTCACAGGTTGCATGTTATTCGGATGTGTCGTAAACTATACATTGATGGGTTTTGATGTAACGCATGCTATTCGGAAGTGTCGTAAACTGTACAGTAATGAATTGCAGCTGGTTTCAAAGTAATTTTTAAATAAAGCACTGCAGAGCAGGTCACATGTTACGTTATTCACTGTAAAAGTCTGGACAATTTTATACGAACTCATTAAACTGTCATCGTCACGTGATCACACAGATTAACCTTTAAAAGCCTAGGTAAAAAGACATTAGTGGAAAATTTGACAAATCATTGAACAACATCTTGTGAACTTTATAAAACTTTTCACTCAGAAAAACGAAACGTATATGCTCCAACTTCGAATATATTACATAATAAACCTTTTAGCTCGTTAATTGTAAATTAATTGGTTTTAAAATTAATAATCCTTTGAAAAAATAACCTTTTTATTATCTTAATAAACGAACGAATGGAACTCGCCAGTGTACCACGTGATCAATACCTCTTAACGTTTGTGCGGAATGAAATGGATAACGATTACGTCAAATATTCCCGAAAAAACGTCGTTATTACGGGAAAACGTCACTTTATGCATTTCCATTGCCAATAGAAATAATTGTCCCGCACAAACGCTATAAGGGATCACGTGGTACACTGGCGAATTCCACTTGTTACATTAATTCTACTTAATGTCATTTCGTCCTTTTTGTTAATGGTTATTTGTCGAATATCATGAACCTATAATGATTTTAATGTTTTTATTTTGAAACATATGTTAAAGCCAATGAAACACCTTTTATTTGTTACATTTGTACTCTCTTGCTTTTAAGTACAAAAATAAGACGGACGCAAAAAGTTTTCCGATTTTCAGTATCTAAACATAGAAAACGAGTCACTTTTTTTTTTACCCGGTTGGCCGTAGTTAATTTTTATATCACACAACTAAAATAAGCTCCAGAATTTATTGAATATTTACATTTATTAGCCAGAAGAAAAAAGAGATTAAATTAAACAAATTTTAAATTTAATTGAAGTTAATAATCATAAATTAACACCCAATTAATTGATTAAACTTATTCATTATTTTATTATCTGGATCAAGATGTCCAAACTCTTCTGCACCTTTGAATTGAATAAACCCCTACTGAAAAAGAAAAGTTTGTTGCGGATGTTGGCAATCGAAGAACAGATCAGGTGTTTTGTGAATAATAATTTCATTTAAGAAAAGAAAACTTTATGATGTTAAAGAAATGTTCGTTTCATTAAGAACACTTTTAAAACTAATAAATGTACATAAATCAAAATAAAACTAATTAAGAACAAACTTAATATATGCAAAAAAAAATACCCGTTAAATTTTGATGTGCCAGATGTGCACATGTAGAAAATTCATTCCTCATCAGTGACACTAAGACCGAAAAGTTTGATAGATAAAAACACAAACCAAACAATTCACAAATTAATGAATCTAAAGTTCCAAAATTTTATTAAAATCCAAATCCAGCTAATTAGTGCTTTGCATGAGGGAACAAACCTTAGTTTTAAATATATTTCAAATTTCAGACAGCTAAAAATTATGCAAAATGGTATATTTTCTGACAGTACAAAGTACTGACTACCGAGTTATGGATACCCTCGGGGAGTTTTACTCCACCAGCAGTAGTAGCCGCTCAGGGGTAGTAAATATATAACACAAAAATACCCGTTAAATTTTGATGTGCCAGATGTGCACATTTCGGAAAATCATTCCTCATCAGTGACTATATACATATATATATTACTTTACAGTGTTTAGCCTTTGGTAAGAGTTATGCTGTATTAATGACAGCGAGAGCTACACAAGGAATAGGATCATCTTGCTCGTCTGTCGGAGGTATGGTATATAGTGAAGTATTTTTATAGTTTATGTGTATGTGTGTGTATGTATATCCTTACCAAAAATTGTCCACAGTGTGAGCTAGTATAAGGCAGATCGTTGTACACGAGTACAAGATCTTGTTCTTACATTGTTCCTTCAGAGATAAGTTGACTTGCTCTTGGAGCGACGTAAAACAACACCACAACCAATTAACTAATTTATTTTAGTAGTTACTGAACACTGTGTATTTGTTATTATTTTAGGACTCAAACACTGTGTATTTGTTATTATTTTAGGACTCAAACACTGTGTATTTGTTATTATTTTAGGACTCAAACACTGTGTATTTGTTATTGTTTTAGGACTCAAACACTGTGTATTTGTTATTATTTTAGGACTCAAACACTGTGTATTTGTTATTATTTTAGGACTCAAACACTGTGTATTTGTTATTATTTTAGGACTCAAACACTGTGTATTTGTTATTGTTTTAGGACTCAGTATGATATCTGATGTCTTCCCGGATGATGAAGAGAGAGGTGAAGCTATTGGTGTAGTCCTAATAGGATTAGCTCTAGGATTACTAGGTAAATAAGGGGACAGAATTAAAATAAAACTAACTGGAATATACTATTGTTTGTATCACTATGTTTGTATAATTGTTGCGTCACTGTGCTTGTCTCGCTGTGTTTGTGCCAGTAAATTATGCAAAGCCAATTAACTAGGATTAAGTTAGGTATTTTCTGCTTACTAGAGTCTAGTCGTAATTGAAAATCGTTGTGCGTATTCGTGATTACCATAAAAGATTTCTGTAGGAAATTGTTCCTGCTACGGGGATTTCACATGTTAAAATGTCGATGTTTACACCGGACTCTTTACGTTGTATGTAAAAAGTATTTACAATTTGTCTTGTTTTCAAGATGTAAAATCCACGTAGTAGCAACGATTTTACTTTGTGCAAAAACTAGATTTAGTAATTTCGGATGCGCACCACGTTTTACAGTTATGACCTGACTCAAGTAAGTGAAAAATATCAAACTTAATTCCATTTTTTGCATAATTCACTGTCAGAAACACAGTGACACAAATACATTGACACAAAGAGTAGTAAATATATAATACAAATACCAGTTAAATTTTGATGTGTCAGGTGTGCACATTTCGGAAATTCATTCCTCATCAGTGACACTAAGACCGAAAAGTTTGATATATAAGAAATATAAGCCAAACAGTTGAAAATAATGAATCTAAAGTTTCAAAATTATATAAATCCAAATCCAGCTAAGGAATGCTGTGCATGAGGGAACAAACCTTAGTTTTAAATTAATTTATTGATTATAAATAGGTTTTTATAAAAAAAATTTAAACAATAATGGAAAGTTTTATTCTTAATAAGTGACAAATTATTGTCTCTTGTCTTTTGTCTTTTTACTATAAATTTCTTGCAATTCTTAGAAATTGATCTAACCCATAAAAAGGCTGAAGGTTCTAAAATGAGGTAATAATTTCATAAGCCTCCCTCATCATACATGGTTTTGCAGGGGGAAAATAAATATAAACATTGCGAACGTATTTTGAACCATTTGCTCTATTTTTTCACTTAGTGCTTGTATTTGCATTGGCTAAGTCAAATGCGTTTCAGTTGAAAATTGATGGTTTCATTTTTAATTTTTATATTATCCTTGAAAAAGCGTCATTTTGTGACCGGCGACAACAGGCAATTTCTGGTCACAGACCAATAGGCTTGATTTAGGAAGTTGTTAAATGACGCCACTAAAATTTCATGATTTACGTGAAGAACGGTAACTGTTCCTTGACGCCATACCAAGGGTTTTTTAAATTAAAAAAATCTTCGTTTAATTAAAAAAATGTAGACGACATTTATGAATCCTGTGTTACAGTGCTGGATATATTACACAAAGACCATTTAATTTATAAACCAGAGATGGTAAATATTTTGATTTTATTTTTGTGGCATTTGCTGCTAAGCTAATCTAAGAACCTTTATTAATGTGCACGATTTTCCTTTGGTTAAATTTCAGCTGGGCCTCCCTATGGTGGTTTAATGTATCAGTTCTGTGGAAAAGAAATAACATTTTTAGTATTGGTGGGATTTATACTAATAAATGCAGGTAAGTTATAAGGGTATGGTATCTTTTAGTTTGGGTCTGGCACGAAAAGTAGTAGTTGATATCTTGCGGTTCTTGTCAACTCTTTTCAATAAAGTGACCAAGTATTAAGAAAATTGACAAATTTTAGTTCAATTATTTTATATAAAAAATTGCCATCGGTTAAATTAAAATTTTTATATAAAAAATTGCCATCGGTTAAATTAAATTTTTTATGTATTTGATAGATTGAGTCTGAAAGTTACATATAAATTTTTTCTTCTTTATTTTAATTTCACACGTGACGTTGTTTGTTGTTGATGCAATTGACACTGCAATTGATAGTGTAAATTGCAATTTTATGAAAAATTTGCCCTTTTCCTTTTTAACTTTTCCTTATTTTTACTTATAAGTACTGCAGATACTAGTGTTAAGACCATCAGTAGTCAAAAAGTCAACAAAAGGCTCATCAGTGATAGAATTACTTCAAGATCCTTATATACTTCTTATAGCAGGTAATTATACCAGAAAAATTTCTTCCACTTACCATTATGTATCTTAGGTAAAATATATATATAAGTTGCAGAAAAAGACAAGAAATGAGAGGGCAATGAACCATTGAACGTGAACCTGATTGAACACAAAAATTAAAAAGTATAAAATGCAATTAAATAAAATGAATTTAATTTAATTTAATTTAATTTACAAAATACACAAATAATTTTAGTAATATAATAAATGTACATAAAGCTTGCAATATAAGTAATAGATAGTAAAGGGATAAACAAAAGGCAAATTATAAGCTGTAAAAAGTAATGGTATTGTATAATTCATGAAAACAGAAGCTACGTTAAATCATCAGTATAGATAAATTTTAAAATATCTTTGACATATGTAATAAATAATAAGTATATTATAATTGCAGGTAATTTATATACGAAACCTTTAAATTGTTTGCGCCTCACACGAAAAAGGGCAATATTTTATGGTTGCCTCTTAGACGTTTCTTTAAAATTCAAGGCACAATGTATTTTTTAATTTAATTGTTAGAATAATTTTCAAAAAATATTTTTGTAAACCATATGTTCAAACCGCATGCAGGTTTATGTACATATATATACCACTTCATTATTACATGCCATAAAGCATTCCTTAGCTGAATTAGATGACTATAATTTTGGAACTTTGAATTCAAATAATTTTTAACTGTATGGCTTTTCTTTTTTATTTATCAAACCTTATAGCCCTAGTGTCACAGACGAGGAATAATTTTCCGAAATGTGCACATATGGCGCATCAAAATTTAACAGGTATTATTGTTATACATTAATGATTATTGTTTGAACAGGTGCTCTTATGATTCATAATTTTGGACTTGCAATATCAGAGCCGACTTTACCTGTAAGAATGCACAGAAATATGAACAGCGAAGTATGGGAACAAGGTAATTTTCGATTAAGTTTGGTGTATATAAGGTAACAATAAACGGAGTATAAGACCATAGTAAGGTTATATTCGGCTTTATTTGAGAGAATGTCAGTACCACCAAATATTTAAATGTAGAAACTTGAAAAAAAAAAAAAAAACAACAACACAAAGTCCACATTGTTAAAAAATTGTAGAACCTTTAATTGATTGACCGAGCTTTCAATTTCTGTATATTTGTATACATTAAAAATTAACAGAAGCAGTGCAAATGAACTGAGACACTAATTAATCTTTAATCGGTTTTTGGATTCATAGTGAAAAATTAAGTCGAAATCTCCTTTGCACTGGCAATTTAACTTCAACAGTGTTTTTTTAATTATGGCATTCATTAGGTAAATGGTAACGTTGACAATAAAAATGAATTTATATATTTATATAAGATCTTATATTCTAATTTTTGATTGTCTTTTCTTGTTTGGCTGTTTCCAGCATAAACTTTTATTGTTTTATTTCCTTCTTCAGTTGCTGATGTCAGTTAAATGTCAGTTAAATAACATTTTTTATTGAGTCTTACCTTAACTTGGTATTTTTCTAATTTTCTTTTTCCATTGACAGGTCTAGTGTTCATGCCCGCTGTCATTAGTTATGCATTAGTTTCCAAAGTTATAGCCAAGTGTGCTTATTCAGCTGGAAGGTATGAATCATTCAGAACTTTTTCAATTACAGGATTTTTCAAAGTCATTTTAATGTTCTCCTTTGTTCAATTCTCAATTTTAAAAAAGCATCAATTATCTATGATGATGTTTGGTCTTTTTTCTCATTTTCTGTTCTCATTTAGAAAGTCAAAATGTTCTTTAGGAATGTTTATATTTTTTAAAGGAATTTTCATAATTTCATAAAATATGGTTTAAAGGCAATTTCGAAATAAAATGACGAGTAAAAATGCAACAGAAAACAGCAAATGCTACCTTGAACCTGACAATACAGAAACAGACACACTAGAAAAGACAAGAAAACAAAAAGAGAAACTGGTAGCTATATAGATAAGAAAAGTTATAAAAGAGTGGAAGATGAAAAAAAATCATCTTTAGAAATAAAAATTATAAAAAATAAAAATAAAAATTATTAAATCTGTTTTAATAATTTAATATCGAAAGATGAAAAGGGAGATTGCCTTTAAAACATAAAACTGTCAAAAACTGTTATAAATATGTGTTTTTCAGATGGTTGATAGGGTTACTGGGAATGTATCTAAATACATTAACTTTAATTTCGGTAAGTGAAATATAAACAAGTGTCACTGTTTTAGATTTCTTTTGCTTCAATTTCAACAAAAATGTACCCCTTTATAAAACCATGTTTCTATAAAAACCCATTCTAGTTCTCCAGTTCCCGTTAGTGGAGTGTGTATTACAGGTATTGTTGAATCAACAAAACGTGAACTGAAATATGAGACACAAAACTGTGGTGATCGAATATAATATGGTGGATTCCTTATTGATATAGTTTTTAGTTTTAAGTTTTTTAACTTAGAAGGTCAGAAATGCTTTAAGGTTTTTTAATGAAGTTTTTCATTTTTGCCTGATGTTGATTAAGCAAGGAGCTTAGAAAAGCTTTAATAAATAAAAAATAATTCCTTATACGTCCGCGAAAAGCTAAATTTGGTCAAAATTAAACAGATACTTTTGTTAGATATATACTACTCTTGAGCGATTACAGCTGCTTGTGGAGTAAAACTACCCTTTTGTATCAAACCATAAATCTTTTATCCATATTATCACAAATCATTTAAATTATTAATGTATTTATTCGTACAAGTGCAGCGATATTTACAATTTTCTACCACATTGCTTTTCTCTAAATACCTCCAATTAATGGAAATTGGAATATTACTGATATTTGATTTATAAAGTCCATCGATCGGTTAAGATTATTAACACTTTGTCTTTGATATTTTTCAGATGCCATTCGCAAGAGAGATATGGCATTTATCTATACCTATGGCGTGCTTAGGTTTATCAGCAGGTATATATTTATTTGTTTATTCGTTTTTAAAGATGTGCAAAAATGTTTATGCATTTTTTACTCGTGTTTTAATAAGAGTTTATTTTTTAATTTTAAGATAACGTATTTATGGACCAATGGTTGTTAAATAAGTTGGATGTTTGGAAGCCTTCAATTAGTACTTTAACCATTATGTTACTGTTTTATTAAACATCTTTACCATACATCAGAAGTTGTTAATTTTTTAATTACAAGTCCAAAGATTTGGTTTTTATGTGTGCATGTTTATTCTTTTTTGCTTTGTTGACTTTGCTATCGCCAAGAACTATTTTTAAATTTATAAACTTCCTTCTTTCTAAAGATAGTATGACAAAAATGATATTGGAAAATCTTGTTTATTATTTTTACAAATCACAGAAAAATGTTAACAGTTTCAATATAAAAATCTTGGGATTCAGACCTAGGCGGTGTGAGGCACAGTAAGAGCGCGTTTGAAACCATTCAGCCACCATTACCCCTAACAAATAAAGTCATTATTCCTAATGATCACAATGTTGGTGTGTTTTAAATTTGGTATACTTAAATTTATTTATAAGTCTCTCTCTTCTCTTTTTCATGAAATCAAACACAAAAATGATCCATGTCCAAATCACAATTCCAAAAGCAAAGTCAAAACTTTGAAAACTGTCTAATTTGGTTATACAAGTAAACTTTCACCAGGGAAGTAAGTCTGGGTGCTATAGAATTGTAAGCACCTCTTGTCTAACTTGCAACATCCGCCACATGCAAAATCAAATTTAAATTAACAAGAAAGATGGGACATGGGACGTTAAATATAACCTTTTTATTCATAGTTACAAAAAAAAAAATTAGCATTACTAAACAGGGCATTTTTAAAATGTTTAATTATGAAAACAATTTTGTTTTCGCCTACACTGCCTGCATTTATTATAGAGCCCATACAATTGTAGCAGAATTTTTATTTTTAAGACATTATAATGTTACATAAGAATAACATATATTTTTAAATTTTTTTTCTAGCTATGGTGGATTCCACATTGATTCCACAGTTAGGTTATTTAGTGGATATAAGACACATTTCTATATACGGAAGTGTTTATGCTATAGCAGATATGTCATTAGCTGTTGGTTTTAGTGTTGGTACGTATTACATGTAATTAGTTAGCCTTACTTGCGTTTTTATTGCGGGTTGGATTGGAGATAGTGATCTAGATAATATTTTAAGTATGTCTATTTTATTTATTTAAAAAATCTCAAAGACATTATTTTCGATGCTTTTGTTTCATGGATACACACATTTACTTTAATCATGGATCTTATTTGGGATGTGTTTGGTAAAAAGAAAAAGAAAGAGATGTTTTTAAAAATGCATTTAGCAGAACATACCACAATAATATCATTTTGACTTTTTATCATTGCCGGTTTGATTGGAGATGAGCAAAGGCCAAATCAACTTTTTGAATAAAATCAGACTTTTTAATTGGTTAAAGTTTTTCATATTTTGTGTCATTAATTTTTTCTTTAATTATATTTAAAAACTTTTTGTGTTGTAATTCTAGGTCCAGCATTAAGTGGGGTTATAGTTGAAGCATTAGGATTTGAATGGTAAGCTACAAAAATTAAGTAGTCTATACTGCCCGACTAAAGGTCGTATGAATTACAATGAAAATACGGCGCCCGAAACATCTGAACATATGTTAGATGTCTTTAACACAATTTTAGCAGTTCTGAAGTATAATTTCAGGTTAAGGATTTGCTAGAAAATATTGCAAAATATACTGAAAAATCAAAGTTCATATGAATTACAATAGAAATACGACACAAAACATCAAAAGATATGTAAAAGTCCCTATTACAAATTTTGCTGTTCTGAAGTTTAATTATTTCTAGCATTGTTTCAAAGGTTTTTTTCCAGTAAAATGCTACGAATTTGAGGTTCCACCCGCCAGCAATACGTGGGACTACTTGTCTCGAAAAATAGACAAGCATTGCACATGTAAAAAATTGTTAGATTTTTTTAGCCTGAACATGTACAGTGTCAAATGGGAAAGAAAACACACGAATAAATAAGAAAATAATGATTAATTGTTAATGATAAATATGACCGTTTATATGAGCTCTTAACTGTTGATGAACAAATAATATAATAACAACATGATGTCCAGCGCTGGTGGTAGAGTTCTGTTGTCGGACCAAAAATGTTCTTCTTGTCATGTGCTACTTTTGAATTTTATAAAATAATACAATTTAAAAGAAGCACATGGATTCTTAAAAAATGTTCCAAAACGCACATTTATTTATGCAGATTCTGAGGAGAATAAACAAAACAGTTGCACAGTAAATCACCATCATCATTATCATCATCATCATCATCATCGTCATTATTATTATTATTATTATTATTATTATTATTATCATTATTATTGAAGAATTTAATTTTTAAAATATTTTAGGTTAATGTGGATATTCGCCATATTGTGCTCATTTTATGCTCCTTTGCTTGTTTTTATACGTAATCCGCCTGCGAAAGACAAAGAAAGCGTACGTTTATATACACACATCTCATTATACATACATACATACATACATACATACATACATACATACATACATACATACATACATACATACATACGCACACACACACACATACATACATACATACATACATACATACATACATACATACATACATACGCAGACACACACACATACATACATAATACATACATATACATACATACATACATACGTACATACATACATACATACATACATACATACATACATACATACATACATACATACTAATGATCTCAAAATACATCTTTTATGAAAAAAACTTATCACAAGAAGATTTTCAGATCAAGTTGCCAAGGAAACATATAACCTCTAAAAGTAGTTTCGACTTGGATAGTTAAAGAAAGGTTTTTTTATTACACATAAAAATATCAACGCAAAAGGATATGTACATGTATTCTATTTGATAACCAATATATACATTTATCTTGATGAACATCTCCGGTGAAAAAGGTTTTGATAGACATATTTGCGACGTGTGTTAAATTAATTTTTATTTATTGTTTTTTCATTTAGAAATTAAGAAATTAACAAGAATTTAAAAAAAAAAAACACTCTATGACTATTGCGGCGTTGTTTCACATATTATTCTAAAGAGTTTTTTTTGTTTTATATTTTCAGTCTAAAATGTTGGATTCTGAAAGTTCATCGTGCGGATCATATTCCTCATTACATGAGTGATTATTGGATACGTATAGTCGCTAACCACTATGTTCGTACTCCAAACATGTATTGACCCTTTATGGGTTCCATATAAAACATTATTCCATTTCATATTAAACATTATTCTCAAATATCTAAATAGTATTTATTTATTTATTCATTTATTTTGGTATATATATATATATATATATATATATATATATATATATATATATATATATATATATATATATATATATATATATATATATGACAATTGTCATGTGCAGAATTTTAAATATTTCTTATTGTAACAAAATTCAATATTTCGACATGACACTATTATATACCAACTTTGTTTTTATACATACCTCTTACTAACCAAACAACGGTCCAACCGAGAGTTTGGGCCATAGAAATAATATGCCTGAGAAACGCGATGTTGCGAAGGCCAAAAAAAGGAAAACAAAATCGCACCCCGTCTCTCTCAGGCTCTTTTCTCAGTTAGTGGTCTCGATAGCCAAGTGTCTTGAATGCTTATTTACATATCATGGTGCCTCTTACTAGGTTCGAATCCTACTCGGGCGGATCCAAGTGGAATAACTTTGTCAGTTTGCTTGCCAAAGTTCGGTAGTTTCTTCGGACACTACGGACACTACGGTTTCCTTTCCTATCAAAGAATTAAACGCCCTGATATAAGAGAAAAAATCTTGACTTGTCGTAAAACACCATTAATCCAATCTCTCTCTCTCTCTCTCTCTCTCTCTCTCTCTCTCTCTCTCTCTCTCTCTCTCAGTTTAGTTAATAAATAATTATGATGATTTAATAAATATAGAAATGGCATAACCTGATTGGACGATATTTAAACATTTGCCAGTCCTGAATCAATCGGTATTATGACGGAGGTGTGGTAATACCGCATTTAAAGTATTCCTAATAGATTATACATGAATATTAGTGATTGAAACAATATTTTATTAGCCTGGCCGTATGACTCTCCCGGGTGTAATTCAGATCATCAATACAAATCTATGATGGACGTAAATACATTCTTCTGAAAGTTTGAGGATAAAAATTCGGAAAATATTTGTAAATATGTTACTGCGACTTTCAAAATGTGTGATTTGTGTTTAAGATAAAACATGGAACTCTGTTTTAATACTTTTGTACGACTCAACTTGATATTACTGATATAAGTATCGTAATTTTTTCAATGCCTGAAAAAATAAACTATAAAGTTTTGAATGCTTTTAGCTGTTAAATTTTTAAATTTGTTTTTTTTTTTTTAAATTGAGAATATTGGGTGTTGATACTTCGGTAAGTCAGGAATCTAACACTTTTGTATTTTATCCTGATGTAATGAATGACTGACAATAAGAACTTCTAAATTTGAATGCTGTAAGTTATTTAGATACACATTCTGATACATTTGGTCTAAAATAGAGGATTTTAGAAAAATGGTACTACATCTTGTAGATCCGGAAACTAACACATCAGTGTTTACATTTTTCTCTGAGTTTAATTCTACCTGGGAAGGTACGTATATATGGTTTATTTGTGCACGCTTTCAATTTTTATTTTTTTTACTGTTCGAAGCTCTGTTTGAAAACGTAAATTGTTAATTTCGATTTCATTTTCGATTATTTCACAGTCTTGATGTAAATGTTTCGGTTCACGTTTTGTTAATTTATCAATACTGTAATACACAGACCACAAAGAGAAACTTGAGAACTTAAAATGGGTTTTGTAGATATGTGGTCTTACAAAGGGGTTCTTTTTGGAACCTAAAACAGTGACACACACACACACACACATTAAAAATATAAAAGACAGCTTAGTAAATTTTATATAAAAATCTTAATTTTCTCAAAATGTTTCATGACAATCATTCTCCTGATGATTGTCAGGAAACATGTTGGGAAAATGAAGATTTTTTATATAAAATTTAGTGAGCAGACTTTTATTGTTTTTTTTTTACACCTTGTGCAGAAACTTGGGTTTACATATTGTAATGCATCCGAAAGAAGCCAAACTTAATTAATAAGAGATTTGCACTTTTTCCAATGTTTAAATAGGTCTCATATTGACATCGATATCGAGGCGTAAATATTCTTCCTGTGATCAATTTCTACACTGCTGTATGATTTAATTAGGCGTTTTCACGGCCCATGATAATTGGTGTCATAATCCGCAAAGTCAAGACTTGACCAACATTTATTGGTTCTAAACGCTGTTAAAGCCAATATAATTTACAAGTTTGTTGATAAAACTATTCGATTTGTTATCAATATTTCCGGATTTAACCAACACGGGGCATTTAAAACAGACTATTATAAATTATATGACGATAGATTTCAAATATTTTATGGAAAACTTTTATTATTCAAATATTGACAATTTCTAGAACTTGCATAATATTTTAGCTTAATCAATGGTTGATGTAACCGAAAATGTTTTGAAATTGATCAAAACAAGTCTCTAACACAGTTTTAATGATGTTTAGTTTTAGTGGAATCAAGAACACTGTTCTGTAGAAAAAAAGGTGTCTCGATGTACCACTGTACCTCATGATACCCGCTATCGTTTGTGCGGAATCGGAGCCAATATTTTCCATTTTGGTTCCCAATAACAACAGACACACTTGGTGGTTCAATGGTAGAGCTTTCGTCTCAAGAGTAAAAGGCCTTAACCCCGGTCAGATAAAGCATAAGACTTTAAAATTTTAGATGCTGTTTCCTAGGTTGGCATTAAATGCTTTACTGGTTAACCCGATGCCAATGAACTAGGAGAGTGACATGCTTGTCTGAAGGACACCGTCTCGGTAAACTAGCTACTAACAGAAGTCTCCCCAAGTACGCACTTATACAGAATAGACCATAATACAGTCGCACATCTCACGCAAACGCAAACTTATTCGAAGGTTAATCTTAAAAGAAAAAAAATTGATCTTGTCGTAAATTTTCTAAAATATTTCTGATGCGACGTTAAACAACGTTAACTTACAGATAAGCTTTTTTTAAAAATTATTATTATTTCTATTATTATTTATTTTATTTTATTTTATTTATTTATTTATTCATTTATTTATTTATTTTAATATTAATTTATTTGTTTTATTTATTTATTTATTTATTTATTTATTTATTTATTTATTTATTTATTTATTTTAATATTCATTTATTTGTTTATTTTATTTTATTTTATTTTATTTTGTTTTATATTTATTTATTTATTTCTTTTCTTTTCTTTTATTTTATTTTATCTTATTTATTTATTTATTTATTTATTTATTTTTGCTTAACATTTTTTATTTAATCCATAAGTAAAAAAGAGAGAAAAGCATATTGAAATAATTTTTACTTGCTTTTTATGTTTAAAAATTCTTTAGAATAGTATTTAAATTTTATTGTCCGATCCGCTATATAAATGACTGGTTGTTAAATACCAGATAGATACATCAATGTAAACATACGGGTTATCTCTGGAGAATGCAAGTCTTGTTTTAACACAAAGATTGTATAATTACCTATATTAACTGGGTTTATTTATGGGAGGTACTCATAAATCATGTTTATTAAAAACGTCATATAGTGGCACATACGTACACACACACACACACACACACACACACACACACACACACACACTTTTGCTAAGTATTTAATACATTTTGTAGCAGATTTTAACATATAGTTGGGAATATATATATATTTCTGCTGACACTTTGCTTTGGTGGAATTAAATTATTTGTGACATGAAAAAAGATTTTTTATTACCAGTATTTAGAAATATTCAACACAATTTCAGATTTTTTCGTTAGCTGATTAACATGTGTCATAAATTGTAAAATACAGAAAAACAACCGACCTTCGTTACTAAACTGATAATCTTTCATTTGTAGAGTCCTCGCTTCGAATGTTGGAGGTCGAAGATTCGAATCCCGGTTGGGTCTGACCAATAAATTGATCAATAATCTTTCTCTCTAGGATCTACCCGGTGGATTTCGAACTTGGGGGGGGGGGGGGCAAGAGTTGCTGTGATCTGTAAGAGGAGTTAAGGACTTCTAGGCCAACAATTATTTTTTTTAAAACAAATTAAATAATTTGTAATCAAAAAACACATATTTAGCAATAGTCAAGGAAATCAAGATAACTCTTTTCACTTTAAAGCATTTCAAGTTTAAGTTTTAGAAACGATATCTAACATTTGAAATTTTATTAACATAAATATTGTGTGGAATATCTTGGTTTTTTTCAATCTTTTAATTTTTAAATTAATTAATCAATTATATTTTGTGTGTGTTTTCAGGTCAAACAGTAATAGAGGCCTTTGTTCTGTCTACCATATTATTATGTGCTTCTATAGGAAACAGTATGGTACGTATCCAGCTTTAACTAAAATCACCACTTCTTTACATACTCAAAATCCCTCAAAACGGCAACTCTATAGATTTGATTTGATTGATCTTATCATGTTTAAAGTTCTAGTCAAGAATATTTCACTTATATTGAGACGCCACAAGCTATAGGTGAAGTGGAAGAAATTTTGACCTTTGAAGTGCGCGTAGAACAGTATGTAGGAGGGGTTCTTTAGCGTGCCACGCCTGCCGTGACACGGGGTATCGGTTTTTAAGGTCTTCCTCTGAAGGACCCCGTGACTTTCATTTCTAAATGCCGAGTGCTTGGCGAAAGGAACTGTCACTACCCATTTTCGAGTCTTGGTCAGACCTGACCGGGGTTCGAACCCGACCTCTCACATACGAAGCGAACACTCTACCAACTGAGCTTTCCTAGTGGTATAACTCTATAAACATATTGAAAGATAAAAGGGTGCACATAGCGATTAATAGCTACGCCTAGGAAGGAAAGTTTTCTGATGTCAGTAACACAATGATGCAACGGTTGATTAGAAGCAATTAAAGTATTAAAATCGCTAATCAAATACTGTTAAATTTAAGATTTAATATAAGTATTGGTTGGGAAGTCTTTAATTTGACGAGCAAAGCATTGTACTGAAAACGTGACACAGCTTTATTTACAAATTGAGCGATATATCTAGATTTGTTCAAGAAATTCTTGACTCTGCAAAAAGTCCAGCAAAAACACTGCAATTAAGATTCAGAGAAAATTGTTACTGCATTTGAATTTTATTTAATTGTATTTAAAAAAGTTACAAGCACGGCGGTGTAAAATCATTGAGTCGCAGAATATAAACAAAATAGTTTTTTTGTGATGTTTATCATGCCATAGCTAATTTTACGAGGGTAATAAGGTTTTTATATATAATTTTAATAGGTTATTAACACCATTTAAAATCACAGACACGTGATGGTACTTAGTGGAATACATAAAAATAATTATGTTGTCTTCTTTCAGGTTCTTATAGCTGTTTACAAGAACCCTCGGATGAGAATGGCTACTAACTTCTTTATTTGTAATTTGGCTCTTACAGATTTATTGTTTTCTGCCGGTATACCGTTCATTATAACGACCAGAATTACACGTGAATGGCTGTTTGGTATATCAATATGTAAACTTGTAACATATGTTCAATTTGTTTCTGGAATATGCTCAATACTAACACTGATGGTCATTAGCATTGAAAGATTCATCTGCGTCTGCGCATCAGCCAAGAAGAAAAATGACCAATCAGGTTACAGCTATCGTGATTCTTACCACGTGGTTTTTTGCTGTTTGTTTCCCGCTACCGGTTGCAATTGCTCAAACAGAGAAAAACGTTTTCGTACAAGATACGTTAAAAACCTATTGTGGGGTAACCTGGTTTGAGGGTTTTCATTCTGAAGTTTACCTTGCCAGTATGGCGGTTTTGTTTTTTCGTGATTCCGTTACTAGTGATATCAGTAAACTATTACAGAATATTCCAAGTAGTTAACACGTCATCAAAACGTTCCGGAAGTCAAAGATTTGAAGTGAGAGTGACAAAACAAATCAGACTCACAAAAATGTTTGTAGCAATCGTCTGTGCGTTTGTAATAATGTGGCTTCCATTTTTTGTGTTGAGTTTCTTGGGGGTTTACTTGAAGCAGATAACATCTACCCATTTCACAATAACTATCATTTTAGGCTCTTTTAAATACTTGCCAAAATCCGATATTTTATGGTTATTTCAACACAAAGTTTAGACGAGAATTTAAACTAATGTGTAAATGTTTTCTCTGTAAAAAGAAAGAAGAAAAGGATGCATACACCATACAAACGGTCAATGAAGCGACAGTAACTATACCGGATATATGTTTGACAGAAACGAATGATGAGCCAAAACTGGCGGAAACTACACAACAAAATCAAGGTTCCTAAAAAACCGGATTTAAACTCTAGACTAAGGACAGAACTTCATTTCTTCGTCTGAGAACCATAAACATTCATGATTCAAACAGACAATAGTTCATACGGAGTGCGCATGCCCTAGTTAAATGAAGAACCGTGAAATATATTTCAATATTGAGCAGTTAACTATTTGTTGCGATCTTGATCTACCTCAAAAAAAAAATTAAATTTGGGATTATTTGTCCCTCATTTTAACACGCTTATTGTAACGTGTGGTATTGCGATTACGTTTAAAAAAGAACAACTGCATGCCTTTAATTTGAAATAGAGGTAGATGAACTTTAACTATTTTTATTGTTGTTGATCTGTTGTATTTGTGTTCTGTGTGGTCATACCGTTTATTATTCCTAGACGTTTTTGAATTTTCGATATATACATATTATATTATTTTTCACGGCGTCCAAACATTATGTTTTCTGTGACAAAGCAAACTCATGGTACAGAGCGGTCAAACGTCTGACTGAGTTGCAATTCGGTAAACATTGTAATGACTTAACTAAACAGGGTCTTGAAGAAAATTGAACTAACGAGATATTTAGTATAAAAATATCTTCTTGATAATAGAGATGTTTTCCTGTGTGTAAATTATTTTAATGAATATATACATATAAGATTATTGTTCTAAAATTGAAAAAATTAAAATTACCTGCATACGGCAAGCAAAATGTACAACAATTCGCAAAACCTAAATGCAAACCATTAAACCTGATTGCAAACCTACTTTTATGGTTGCAAAACCTGGTTTTACTGCGTAAAACCTACTTAAGCGATCGCAACCAGGTTTTTTTTTACGATTTCTTGGCAATTTGCGTCATTAAACCATAGGGCGTCTAGACTTCCCTGGTGAAGGACACTTTGTTGGCATACATAAGACTTCATTAAGGCTGTCAGGATGAACATCTGCGAATTCAAACCAGAGATGATAATTTTGATAAAAATTTGCTAGGCTTTTTATGTCAGAACTTTATTCTCTTTTATTTTAGATACATCTTTATTCTTACATTTAAAGCTGCATTAAGTTTTTCAATTTTTATAACTACATGTGTGTTTTGACCTAATAAAAAATATCTATTAAAAAAAAAAGTTTATCAATTTTTTTTTTGTTTTCTAAAAATATATTTTTTTTAAAAATAGATAACTTCTAATCACGATCCATGAGATTCATTTTCTAAAATTTCATTCCTTTTAGCTGTAAAAAAACGGAATTGTCTAACCAGATGGTCAATGTTTATCGATAATTAAATTATGAGCCGGGAGCATGCGCACGGATGTACAGAAACCCAAATAAATCGAAAGTGAAACTTGACAAATTGGATTAATTGTCCGTCATTTATATCCAGATGTATTCGTAATGGTGTTATGTATCCCTTATTAAGGCACAAATGACAAATTCAATGAAGTTTTATGTTAAATTTATCGTCTTTCAACGTTTTGTATAAGTTGTGTTTAAATGACCCGGTTTTTTATGACGTAACTGTGTTCTAAAATTAGATGCCACATGCTACATATCGCTGGGAAATTATTGTTGTTTCCGTATTTATTCGAGCTTTTATCGTTGAACCAAATGTAACATTGTTCATTAGGACATCATTAATTAGATTCGTTTAATTTTTTCCTTGAAAAAAATAATGCAGCTTTAAGGGTATTGTACCCAGTGAAGGTTGTAAGTAAGTTGGTTGAAGTGTTGTTCACCGTTGTGTCTGAATATTTTGGATTATCTCGATTGGTGCAAGTTTATTAACCACTGGGCATTACTCTAAGACTAAGTTCGCGTATGTATGGGATAAGCAAGAGTGCTTTATTCCTTGCCTTGTACTTGCGCGCACTCAGGACAACTTTAATATTCTAGCTTACTTAGTCAATATGCCACAGATAGGCATACAACTCTCGCCAATCCCATTATCCTTACGCCAGGTGAACCAGTCAATACTCTGTCCGCTTAATACAGGGCACCAGGCGAGGAAGCAGTGTGCGTTTTGTATGAACGGGCCGGGATAACCATTGTTATGACAATATTTAAGGATTGACATTTGTTTTTGAATCGGTCATCAAGTTATGAACTGTTCAAGTAGGCAATGGGTCAAATCACATAAAGCGCGAAGTCAATCCTTATATTTACAATCATGTCCATTCATAAAATAAAAGAATAAGAAAAAACAACAATTTTGGTTTCATTTTATTTTTCTTGTCAAATGCATTTTTTAAAATTTTCCCCTGCAAACGGGTCTTAGTTTGCCCACGCCCAGTAAAATTATCCGTTTTAAGTATGATTTTAAAAAGGTAAAAATTAATTATAAATGTTAAAAGTAAAATTACAATTTGCGAATGATGAATTTGTAAGTAGACCAGACTGAATGGAAGATAAGGAAGTGGAAATATCAACTGGGACTATTTGCTGGTTTTGAAAATAATTAGATATTCCTACGCCATTCGGAACTATTCACGCTTTAACTGTTCATCGGAAAATAACGTCAGTCAGTCTTAAAAGGTTCATCTAGGCAGTGATAATTAGATTGTAAATATTAAAAAATAACAAAACCAATGTTACACTTTATATTATCATTATATTTCCATAGAAACACATCATACATCTCGTAAAACAGACATTACAGATACATTAACACTTCTTTAAAACCATAAGCAGTAAAGCATAGTTTAAAAGGTTTATTTATATTATTACCTCGTCCTAGTAAGAAGTAACGTACATAAATCTCAAGGCGTAACCTAAGCACCTTTCCGATAATGTTTCTCTGCAAGAGGTTTATATTGAATAAAAGGATAAGGGATCATTCATTATCACTTTTTTAAAAATAGGTTACATTCGAGATAAATTGCAACATTTATTTCTTGATAAATTGTATTATTTTTTACCAATGAGGATTGACCAAGTATTGCGAATGCAATACCATTCAAACAAGTACACAATGTCATGTTCAGAATTTTATTTTTATTTTACAAAAAAATTTTATATTCTCTGTTTTTGTAAAACGTTCAAATTTCTGCACATAACTGGCAAGTAACTGGCAAGTTACGAAGGGAGAGTTATATAGCAACAAAAACTTCAGCCAAGTTGTGTATTTAAAAACATAAAGCCTTGTACAAGAAAAGTTGAAGTCAACTAAAACGAATTTTTTAAAGAAACTGAAACAATCGAAAGGACTATAACAAATGAAAGGCTGCTAAAAATGATATTATAAAAAATGAACGACAGAAGAAAACAAACAAATAGCTCAGTCTTAAATAAAAATAAGATCATCGTCAGAAAAAATATGGAGTCCGGTTAGTGCCAATTTTCCAAAATGCGGCCCAAGTGCGAAAAAAAAAACAAAGTTGCGAAAGTGATAAAGCAAAAACGCGATGGACAATGGAGCAAAGAAACAAAGAGACAAAGAAGCTTAAACAAGGAAATGACGTTGCAAAGACTAAACAGAATCAGAAACTTCACTCCTCTTTTTAGTACGAAAGCGATAATAGAAAATTAACCCTAATCGGACACCATTGCAAAATGATATGAATTCTCAAAAAAAAAAAAAAAAAAAAAAAAAAAAAAAAAAAAAATGAAGGTCGATTTTATGAATCTCTATGTTTATACGGCTGATACAATTGCAAACATTTCAAACTTTAAACTTGAGAAAATAATATGACATTTCCAACTTGACCCATGAAAGAAATAACAGAAACGAGAAAACATGACTTTTCGTTTAGATAAATTCAAGATTTGTTTTCGGAAATTCTGCTCTACAAGGGTAACTTGACAAACATTTGGCTTTTTAGCTTGTTTTTTGCCCCAACTTGCGATAGATGAAATTGAAACACGTCTATTTTACATATACATGTATAAGCAGTGGTTTTATTATAAAAATAACTGGCACATTTTCTGTTTATCTGCCAATGTATTAGAAGTCCGCTAGGGCTGTTGTTCAATTGCGACGGAAAATAAACCACGTGATGGGTTAACCACCTTGCAACCTTTCCGTGCGAATGTTAACCCTAAATCAATAGCTTAAAGTCATATACAACATGACCGGATGTTAATTTTTTCAATAAGCAAACTATGATATGAAAAAATTAAAAGCTTTGGTTATGAATTACGACATGATTTTTTGAAATAAAAGAAAACAAACATTTGCACACAATACATATCTAGGATATGAACTCATGACACGCCATTTATAATACTTAAATTTTTTTTTTATCAGAGAAGGTGAACGCTGTGAATGGGAAAATACCCTTTATGTGCATCTTGTACTTTTATGCAAAGTATCCGTTATCATCAAGTTTCGTAACAACATAATTAACTTCAAATCACCCAAAACCAGTAATTTTGTTGATGGTCAATTATTCAGACAAGCCTGTCAACCTGACCATCTTAATCCTCCACCAATCTTTTACAATTATGCACAGTAATGTTGATATGCGGATAAAAATATATCATATGCTAGTTTGGCATGGAGGTAGTTTTACGCAGAACATCTTTAGAGTTAGAGTTGTCTCCCTTTACTTACAGAGCTTGATGGCGGGTAGCTGTCATGTATTTACGTCCTTTTTGCCCTGAAAATATATAAATAAATAAATATTAAATGAATAATATATTTCTATCTGTACCACATTAAAAAGCGGCCAGTTTCACAATCGATCCTTAATTAAGATTTTCCTGAACTTGTATTAAATTTTGAAAATTTTGTCAGTCTCTAATGGAACTGTGAGAACATTTTTTGCAAAATAACAAATGTTATCAGTTAAAAATGATCTACTAAATGACACCTTAAATGACTGTATATCTTACCATTTAATAAAAAATTAAGATGTTAAATTTGCTCGTTTAAGTTAAGGAAAACCTTTAAGTAGTTAAGAAATAAATCTGAAAATGTCCGTTACAATAAATGTTATGACTTTAAAGAGCACAAACTATTGGGTACTATTACTTTGAACAGTTGCTAGACTACTAACAACTAAGCCACTTTGTTAAACAGAATTTAGTTAGTTAAAATAGTATTTGTTTTAATAAAAGTACATTCTTACAAAATTGAAATGAATTGGCGAAATTCGGAACAACTCTTAAAATCAGTCTTTCTCTGAAAAAGCATTGTCCTTTTTCTCCTGGCGTTCAGCATTAATAGGAATAGGCATCGATAGGTTCATCCGGTGCCAGGAATATGTGATTGGGGGAGTCGTATACTTGTCTGTGGCATTCTGATTAGGTTAGCTAGCACCTTCACAAAAAGTCGCAGTGAGGCCGAGCTAGTACGCTGCCTATCATGATAAACACTCGCACTGCTTACAGATAAATAACATTGCTCCGTCGAGAAAAGCTCAAAAATTGCTAATGCGACGTAAAACAACATTTTAACTATCCAAGCAACTATCTCTCTGAAAATAACATATTACGATATAAAAATCAACATTAAGTTACAAGTAACTTATACACTTGCAATTTGACGGTTTTTTTTTTTAATTTAATTATTTGCTCAATAATAACACAAAATATTTAACTAATCAAATGCAACTTAATTGTCAAATCATAGCTTCGTAATTAAATTTAAAAAAGGAAATGATAAAATGTTGAAAAGAAAACAAACAAACACACACGAACAAAAACACTTTGAGAAATAATTGATATGACAGAAAACAATTTAACATCATGGTTTTATAATTAAAACAAATCATTTGATGTTTCTAACAACCGACTTCCTTCATCAATTTTACAAGCATTTTTGATGGTTATAATTAGATAATGCTGACGAATGTAAAACATCACAAAACACAGATGTGTATAAATTATAGCCGAGAAACATGCCGTTAGTAATTTTAAGGGTTTTATCTATTTATCTTATACTTTATTTTATTTTATTTATGTTAATTATATTTTTAAAATTAGTTTGGTAAAAACTACAGTAGTACGCGTCTTATGGTCATTATTCCCACGTGGCAGATGTAGCTAGCTAGACATGGTGTGCTTTCCGTTCGGAACACGCGGCCTCGTATTTCACACGTGGCAGATGTAGCTAGCTAGACGTGATGTGCTTTCCGTTCGGAACATGCGGCCTCATATTTCGCACGTGGCAGATGTAGCTAGCTAGACACGATGTGCTTACCGTTCGGAGAACGCGAACTCATATTTCAAAGGCTAGCGAATGAAGCTATCTAGACATGATGTGCTTACTGTTCGGAGCACGCGGCCTCATATTTTACATATGGTCGATGTAGCGAGCTAGACATGATGTGCTTTACCGTTCGAAGCACTCAGCCTCATATTTAACACGTGGCAGATGTAGCTAGCTAGATACGATGTGCCTACCGTTCGAAGCATTCTACCTCATATTTTACAAGTAGCGAATGTAGCTAGCAAGACATGGTGTGCTTACTGTTCGGAGCACGTGGCCTCATATTTTGCACGTGACCGATATAGCAAGCAAAACATTATGTGCTTACCGTTCGGAGCCCAGGGCCTCATTTTCATGGTTGAAATTCACGCATTAAAACTTACTTTTCCCGTTTTGATAGTTTTTACTTTGTGTTTGGATTTGTGATTTCAACATGTGCCTATATGTTTGTGTTTTATTTGTAAAAAGAGCAGACGACATTTTTCAACTCAACAAACAGTATGCTTGTTTTTAAGTTTAACCAATATGTTTTACATCCATGTTGAATTTGCAGGAATCAATATTACGTGTATCTGAAAGCGTTTACGACAGGTTCCTCGGCCTTGATTGATAGTAACAAGCTGATAATTAGATCAGTGTCATGGATAATCGATACGTTACATAACAGTTTACCGGATAAAACCAGGACAAAAAAATTATAAAACTAAGAGATGTGTTAGACAGCTTATAAACGAGATAGATTAACCGGAATTACGAATCTTTAGTAAATGTGTTTTGAATTACCAAAACGTGTTTATTAGTTTATAATTACTGGAAGTTTTTTGAAATTAGAAGAGAGAGAGAGAGAGAGAGAGAGAGAGAGATCCTGAGATCCCATGGCACTACCTAACTACATCTTTATATAACAACATTCAAGAGGCAGTTAATTGTTTATTAAAAATCACAAAAATTTCAAAAACAGAACTTCTTATCAAGAAAATAAACAAATAATTCTTTTTAACCAAAGTTTGTTAATTTACTTTGGTGGAGATGTTGAAGTAAGTGAATGATGATGATGATGATGATGCATGTGGTGTAACAAAAACAGGTAGAACTTCCCACCTAGTAAGTCCAATATTCCCGCCAACGCACTTGACAATTATTATTTTTATTATTTCTTTCAGAATGTTTTTAAAAAATTGCGATATTACTCTTTTTTCCCCTGTTTACTTGAGTGCAATGACCCCTCACACCTAATATCGAAGAAAAAATACCTTTTTTTTTTTTACCAAGAACATTCCTTTAATATTGAATGGCAAAATTATAAATTAAAAAAGTTTTGAGGGTTATTTTAAATTAAACATACATTTTAACGTCAAGAATCACGGATAAATTGACAAGATATTGAGAAAAACTTAATAAAACATTCTTCGCCCTGACATGATTAATCGGAATAATAGGCAACATAATAATACCTGTCGGCCGAGTAAAACGACACCTTATCATTTACCCTCAAACTGTCTACATAATTTTTCACTAATTTCGTTGTTCAGAAATGACCAGACGACCCCAATCTCTTGACGGGTTGTTTGGAAATGACCAGACGACCCTTATCTCGTGACGGGTTGTTAGGAAATGACCAGACGACCCTAATCTCATGAGGGGTTGTGGGAAAGATCGCCATGTCAATAAATAAACTGTAATCATATCAATAGCTAGGTTATAACGGTTGTAAAAAGATAAAAATATCAATTTCAACTTCAATCCTGTCGTTAATAAGCTCTGTATCAAACACTTCAACGTTTACTAATTCCAAGTGCGATTTACAAATTTACAGATAAAGTTGTAAAGCAAAAAGGATCTGACTTAGTTCGATGGACAAGAAAATTCAAAACTTCAATATTACTCTCCAAAAATATTACCATACCCCTCTCTCTCTCTCTCTCTCTCTCTCCCTCTCTCTCTCTCTCTCTCTCTCTCTCTCTCTCTCTCTCTCTCTCTCTCTATATATATATATTATATATATATCAACGTCGGTACTATTCATTCTCAATGTATTTTGGCCTCGGAGGTCGAAAGCGTATGGATCACAACGCCTTCATTCGAACTCATTATAATAATGTGACAAAGTTTGTTATGACGTCAGTTTGCTTGCCAAATATCAATGGTTTTATCTAGGCAATCCCCTTTCTTTTCATCAATTCATGAACCGCCTCGATATAGGTGAAAGAACCCTTGACGTTGATAGCATACTTCTCTCGAGTTATATTTTAAAATACAAATCAAAATAAAGTACAGTGATAAATTGTCAAGGCAAGTAAAAAATCACTTATTTAAACCCATCATACATGCTTCTCTTAATTGATTAATAATAAGTGACGGGAGGCAGACAATCTTTTTAATTTGATTAATTCATCGCTGATTAGCAATTGAAGGGAGACAACCTTAACCAGTCATTCAATTAATCATCTATTTATTTTCTTTCTTTCTTTCTTTTTTATTTGTTTCAAATCCCTTTTACTTTATTTTTCAATGGCAAAAGATTAACCCAAAAGGATAATATTTTGGTTCAACTTATTTAATAATAATTTATTATATGTCAAATAATTCGGATTTTTTAAAAAATTATAAAAAAAACTTTAGTCTTTACTTATATACTTTCCTATTTGAATAATTTCATCATATGCTGCATCAAAGTTGTCAAATATCAAAATATCAATTTAGTTGTAAATATATATAAAGCTGTCAGATAAGAAAGGCAGATTTTCTGATTGATATTTTCTCCAATTCATGAGAACGTCTGGTTTACAAGATTTCACAGTTGTTTATTCAATAAAGGCATTCATCTTTTTATATTGATTTGACAGGGCCTGTAGAGTTCGCAACAACTTTATAATAAAATGTCACAGTTAGCAAGGTATCATGGGAAGCAAATGTTTCAATATATATTCAAATTTAAGACCATGCTGTCATCCGGAGTATTTATTTGTAAATGATTCACTGGGTATTGCTTTAAATGTCCCTCGCGTAACAATCTTGATGTAATTTACAGCCATCACGCAAACATCATCGTCAACCATCATTTCCGCCCGCCATCACAAAGCAATATGTTCGAATAAAAAATCAATAAATATCATGAGCTTGAGATTCCCTGGTTGAATAGCAGTAATTATTTTTGTTCCTTTTTATTTTAATATAGTAATTACACTTTATTTTTAAAATCTTTTAAAACTGTCAATGAACAAAACGAAGGAAAATTTAGCTACATGTTCTGGAATCTAATATCTATTCACAACAATTACCATTAATCAATGTTAATTTCAGAGGAGGAGGAGAGTGTAGTAATGGTGTTTTACGCCCAAGTCAAGAATCTTTCACTTATTTCGAGGCGGTCACTTCTGGAATGGTGGAGGAAACCGGAGTGCCTGGAGGAAACCACATACCTTCGGCAAGCGAACTAACAAACTTTCTCACACTAGGATCTGTCCCGAGTGGGATTCGAACCCATGTGTTAATTTCAGAGACAGAGACGACAGTTTAAAGTCACTAGAAAGAACCTTCCGCCAAAACTGCCTCAATGACTCAACACTAGTCTAACTCGAGAGCGGAGATCGTGGGTCGAACCCCGGTCCGGGTCCATACATTTAATATACTGCTTTCTCTCCCGGCGACTGGAGGCCTAAGTATCGAGTGATACATCTTGTGCCAGGATAATGTGACTGTTAACCTGGAATGTTTTTTCTGCGGCATACTGACTCAACGAGTTAGCACCTGAACAAAAAGTCACCCAGTTCACGACAGGCTATTGTACTTGCTGGCACATCTAACACAATATATGTTATATTCTAGTAATTAATGATATTGAGTTTTCGATTAGTGCATGTTAAAACATAAGATAGATTTGAATTTACGGCGGCAAGGTACAAAATGTCCAATTTCTTTGAGAACTTCAAAATGCAATGACGTTCTCAAAGTAAATCTTTTTTAGCTTGAACGCTTACAAAGGGTCCTTACACACGTGGGATTCACTAGCTCACATTTAAATTGGTTTTAAATGTTAAAAAAAATGTATATTAGACAGATGTGTATATTTGCGAATCTGCGGACGATGGAAATGAATTAAGAATTCCGGGCTAAACAGAACTTACAATTTATTGTCTGTCGAGAAAAACAAAAGTATGTATCAAATATTCTGTTAAAGCTGCATTAAGTTTACCAAATTTCTGAATTTTTTTTGATTTTCTAAAAATATATTTTTTTAAAAGTAGATATCTTCTAACCACGATCCGTGACATTCATTTTCTAAAATTTCATTTCTTTTAGCTGTAAATAAGCGGAATCCTCTGACCGGTTGGTCAGTGTTCTACGATGGTAATTATGAGCTTGGAGCATGCGCACGGATGTACGGAAAAGCCTAGAATCGAAAGTGAAACATGACAGATTGCATTAATTATCCTTCATTAATATCCAGATGTATTTGAAATGGTGTTATTTTTCCCTAACTAAGTCACAAATGACAAATTCAACGAAGTTCTGTGTTTAATTTATCGTATTTCAACATTTTGAAAGTTGTGTTTAAATGACCCGGGTTTTGATGACGTAACCATGTTCTAATATTAGATCCCAAATGCTGCATCTCGCTGGGTAAATACTGTAATTTCTTTATTTATTCGAGCTTTTATCGTTGAACCAAATGTAACATTGTTCATTAGGAACATCATTTATTAGATTAGCACCGTTTTATTTTTTTCTTTGGAAAACTTAATGCAGCTTTAAAGACACAAAGCAGATATATATATTTGATTGAATATCAACTCAAAAATGCAATAATATCAGCTTTCGAGATAAAAGGCGTGCTCTGTTTTGTGTGCAACACTTCTTGTATGAACAAGATGCATGGAGTATGTCAACAACACCATGCATTAAAATTCTTGCTAATAAAGAAACTATCTATCGTAAGTTAAAGAAAACATACAATATGTGTTGTCTACAAATATTCTTGGCTTGGCGTATACAGATATCTCAAATGATAAAAATTATATACCAAAATCTGTATAAAAACACAAAATAATGATAATATGTGATTTCTTCATTTTAATGCATCTGTAGGTGCTAATCAGACGGATATAAATGCTTGTATTATTGGTGATTAGCTGGGTTAAAAAAGCATGCAAACAAAGTACCATTTCTCCGCCCTGGAAAATAACGGGATTTGTTATCGATGTTCAGACTGTAGCCGACATCTAACTATATAGACATTTAATCATCCTGCTCATTGTTTTTTTTTCAACACATACAACTGTATAGATGTCACGTCAATGTTTTACAACACATACAACTGTATAGATGTTACGTCAATGTTTTACAACACATACAACTGTATAGATGTTACGTCAATGTTTTACAACACATACAACTGTATAGATGTTACGTCAATGTTTTACAACACATACAACTGTATAGATGTCACGTCAATGTTTTACAACACATACAACTGTATAGATGTTACGTCAATGTTTTACAACACATACAACTGTATAGATGTTACGTCAATGTTTTACAACACAAACAACTGTATAGATGTTACGTCAATGTTTTACAACACAAACAACTGTATAGATGTTACGTCAATGTTTTACAACACATACAACTGTATAGATGTTACGTCAATGTTTTACAACACATACAACTGTATAGATGTTACGTCAATGTTTTACAACACATACAACTGTATAGATGTTACGTCAATGTTTTACAACACATACAACTGTATAGATGTTACGTCAATGTTTTACAACACATACAACTGTATAGATGTCACGTCAATGTTTTTCAACACATACAACTGTATAGATGTTACGTCAATGTTTTACAACACATACAACTGTATAGATGTCACGTCAATGTTTTTCAACACATACAACTGTATAGATGTTACGTCAATGTTTTTTTTTTTTACAAATTACCAGTTATATGTATACTGTCAACTCTCTTTACAACGACCAAGTTTGTCCCAAAATAAATCGTTATAAAGAAGGCTCTCTCTCTATATATAAAGGTTTATAAATTCCAAATAAGAAAATCAAACTGTTATGTTTTAGGACCCAGTCATTGTCTAATTGTATGTAAAAATCCAAAGTACCCGACTAGACGAATAAAGCCAAAAACATTAGGGACCTCGTTGGCCGAGTGGTTCAAAGCATCGGCTTAAGGATTACAGCAGTTAGGTTTGAACCAATTTATGAGAAGATTCTAGTGTGAGAAAGTTTGTCAGATGATTTGACTAAGAACGATGCTTTTCACAGACACAGTGGTTTGTTCCACTTTTTCTGAACTGACCGCCTCGATATAAGTGAAACAAGAGGCCCAAAAGGGCCTGTGGAGCTCAACTGACAAAAATGGTTCTTGTGCCTCCATTTATATAAACTCGGTACAGAGACTTGAGCTGATGTAAAATGCTAAATATAAAAACTGTAGGCCTTACAGTTTCAGAAAAGAATATTTTTAAATTTGACTTCCCATATAAGTATATGTAGATATATGCGCCCCTGGGTGGGACCAAAAATGGCCCAGGGCCTTTATTTGTACGAACCTGGTAAAGGTAAAGCTTTAAGCCTTACAGTTTCAGAGAAGAAGATTTTTAAATTTGATTTCCCATACATGCATATGTAGATATATTGGCCCTTGGGGTGGGACCAAAAATGGCCCAGGGGCCACCATTTGTACAAACTTGGTAAAGGGACTTGAGCTGATATTAAATGCCAAATATAAAAGCATTATGCTTTACAGTTTCAGAGAAGAAAATTTTTAAACTTGATTTCCAATATATGCATATGCAGATATATGGACCCCTGGGGTTGGGCCAAAAATGGACCAGGGGCCACCATTTGTACAAACTTGGTAAAAGGCCTCAAGCTTTTATTAACTGCCAAATATGAAAGCTTAAGGCTTCATGGTTTCAGAGAAGAAGATTTTCAAAGTTGATATCTCATTATAAGCCATATATGCATATGCAGATATATGGACCCCTGGGATAGGGCCGAAAATGGACCGAGGGCCCCCATTTGTATAAACTTGGTAAAGGGCCTCAAGCTGATATTAAATGCCAAATATGAAAGCTTAAGGCTTCATGGTTTCAGAGAAGAAAATTTTCAAAGTTGATTTTCCATTATAAGCCATATATATGCATATGCAGATTTATGGACCCCTGGGGTGGGGCCAAAAATGGACCAGGGGCCACCATTTGTAAAAACTTGGTAAAGGGCCTCAAGCTGATATTAACTGCCAAATATGAAAGCTTAAGGCTTCATGGTTTCAGAGAAGAAGATTTTCAAAGTTGATATCTCATTATAAGCCTTATTTTCACTTTTTACGAAGTATGACAGAAAAACGCTAAAAACGCGTAACCTAGATTTTGACAGAATTTCATGAAATGTACAACCTATATGTTTAAGGGTGTCTAGAAGCTAAATATCACATCAGATTTTGCAAATAACCTATGGTTTCAGAGAAGAAGCTTATTTTAGGATTTTTGCATTCTAGGTCGCTGTGACCTACTTTTGGTTGCCATGGAAACCAATTGTTGAAATTTTCATCTACTCATTCTAGGGATCATTCCTGCAAACTTTTGTTGAAATTGGCCCAGTAGTTTCTGAGTTTTTGCTGATAACGGACGGACGGACAGACGGACGGACGGACGGACGCACGCGCGCGCGCATCATGCCATAAGCTCATCTGGCTTTAGTCAGTTGATCTAAAAACTTCATTGGGGCGAAGAACTCCATAGCTTTATGCCGAACTCCTGTACGCAGTAATAACACCACATACAAGGGTTCCACATCTAAGTACACTCAGATGGCCCCAGGGTCTATAAGCTTATTTTGAATGCTAAATCGCAAGTATCTTTCTGCTCGAACAAACATATTGAAAAAATCTTATTTTCATATTTGTAAAAAGGTTTAATGCATAAATATAGCACTCTGTATCAAATAAAAGGTAGACATTATTTGCATTCAATGCAACGTTACATTGATGTACGCCATAAAGAAACTGCGTCTATCTATCAGCATTCGTCATTAAATGGGTATTTTGCTATCTTCAGCTATCAGAGAGAACAGACATAATACTTTATACTTACGCATGTAACAATGTGTATAAAAGTCTAGGCTTAGGATTGACTGTCAATTTGCTTAATCTGGCGCCGTTACCTTTTTGGAAATACCAATGGTTTTCTTCTAAAATAGGATGGATTTTTACAATTCCAATTTATTAAAATTCTTACTCCGGCAATTCTGTTACAGATATTTTTTTATTTTATTTTCCCCAAAACGTTATTGAATGTTATTTATTCTACCAACTTCATAGGCTCTGACCTAGTACCTAACAGGTGTGTGACAGTCATTTTAATGATGCAGAGTCATTTAGTATAGTGCTGGATAGGACCATAATAAATTTTCCCCTGGTCTAATTTATGCTATTAGTGATGTTTAATTTTTTCAGCAACTGGCAGTTCGGTCCCCATTTTATATCTCTGCGATATTTCTAGACGAGGGTTACCAGTGATCTTTAAAAGTTTTATGGCTATTATAAGTATAATGTCACTGTGTTCAAATGCTGTGTATCTCATGGATATATTTGATGTCCCATAATTCCACGTTCTGTTCATGCTCAATGTTTATTTCACACGTGCCGAGTGAATCTAGCTAGGTAGGAAGTGCTTACCCTTCCTGAGCACCCGGTCTCACTTTCCCGGTGGAATTTTAATGTGTTTGACTTAGTTTGCGTGTTTTCATAGTTTATACATTGCTTTTGGGATTGTGTTTGATTGAGTCAAAGCCAATATAATATTTTGATCAAATTAAAGTGTTGACCTGGTTTGTGACAGCATTTAGTAGTTATTTCTTTCATATTTAATCATTTACGATAACATATTAATCCTTCAATTAAAATTTTTATTAAAAAGTAAAAAAAAAAAAAAAAATTTCAAAACATTCAAGAAATTTAAAATCCGATGTTACATTTATACTATAAAGTTAAAAATATGAAATTATCTAAGATCACTACTTTTACGGGAATACTTCAGATTGTAAAATAATTGCAATTAGAATTTGTAATTACAACAAACAGTTTTCTACTAAATGACAGAAAGTCATGTACGTAAAAAATGCAATGGCAGGGCTTTTACGGTTTGTAATGCTAATTTGTATATAATGATATCAAGAGATGGAAATTAGAAATTTATCTTGAACGATTTTGTGAATCAAATATAAATTGGATTTCTTATAAACAGTGAAATGATAATCAAGCGCTTGGTGATAAAACTGATACAAGAAGATATTACAGCAGGTTCGAAGAAGCCATCAATATCTGAATTTTACTCTCTCTTGCGATCGACCGGGGTCGAACTCAAAGTGGTGATACGACTTGAGTTTAAAGGCTAACACTTAACCATTCCGTCCTTGCTCCGAAACCAACAGAGAAGACTGAACTTGATTATATAACTGATTGCTAACTTTATCAGGGGCCATCTTTATTGTTTTCAAAAGAATTTGTTAAAGATAAATACAGTATATGATATCTGGCTCACGGAATAGGTCCACAGAATGTCTTTGGAAACTTAACTTAACAATACAAATGAAGCAACAAATTTCAAGGTTCTGTAGATGTTGTCATGTGACCAGAGAGCAGATTTGTGAGAATAGTAGGCGTAATTAGAAACAGCGCCTAATGACGTCACTAAAAATTGATAATTTGTCATAAATGACCATGCCCTGAAATAGCGTCAACCTCTTAGCTCAGTTTGTAACAAAGTATGTCATAAAAGAAGTACGAATGTTTGTCGCTGATCTTTAAGCTTGATGAATGACAGCAACATCTGATCTCTGACGTTAAATAGTGGAAACACATCATATCCGGTACAAAGTCAAATGACACTTTAATACTTTTGGAACAAACCACGTATTAAAGTGGTTAAGAAAGTTGACTGATCTTTGAATATTAAATCTGAAAAATACATTTGATAACCAATGCAGGTTAATGTCAAAACATAGAAGAACATCCAGAAAGGCAGAATTTTAGCAGGATACAAAAACCTATCATTTCATAACTCGATGAAACATTTTCACGAATATGAATGCAGAAATTATAGAATACGATCTCGTCTAAGCATTGTTTAAATAAAGACAAATTTGTCTAAAGCCAAGAAGCCTTTCTCTTATGAGCAAGGATGCAACAAAATTATGCTACAATGACATAACGTACTGGGTACAAATAAAATGGGGTTCGTCTGTATACCACGTGATATAAGAGTTTGAGCGGTAAAAAATATTTCTGTATGTTATGTTTTGTTAACGTGTCCAATCGATGTTTCTCCGGGAGTTTGTGATGTAAAATTTTCCAGAACGATCCCGATATTTATACCGTGGTAAACTGACGAAACTCATTTTTAAAATGTGTTAGAAATGGCATGCAAAATAAATTATATTATTAAAAATAATAATAATTATTATAACAATCAAAAATAATAACACGATGCTTAAAATAAAGTGTTTATACTTGGCTGCACAAAGATGGATGGTTTGGATCCGATTCATTTGATGATGTATCCTGAGATGACGTCATTGAATAATTTGCCGAATCTCTTCGAGTAATTTCGGACTTCTTCGGAACAAATTTTAAAGGTCTAGGAAAAAATTTATTTGAACTAGAATTGTCTTTTGGTACAATATCTGGCTGTTTTTCTTTAAAAGGTTGTTGACATTTTTTATTGTCAATGATTTTCATAATTTCTTTATCAATTTGAGAGTCACTGTTGTCTTGATTTGATTGCGTAATTGTCTCCCTTGAACCATCAGATTCGTGGCTATTTAATAGCCCTTCAATTTGTCGTCTGGTTTCCATTTCTTCAGCTTTTTGTATATTTGAAGGTTTATACGTGTAGTCGTTAATTTGTTTTTGAGGCGTGGTTCTACCCTCAGCGTAACTATGCACCCTTGGAGGTCTTTCTGCAGACCTTACTCGCCTTCTATAAATAGGCCTCACCGTAACGGGTTCAGAAATATTGCTACGAATGTCATCAGAGCTCCCACATATGTCATTTCCATTTGATAAATATTCATCTCGCGCACTATATCTTCTTCCAGGATTAAATGACCTCGCGGAGGAATAATTATCAGTTGCCCGTATGTTAGCTATTTCAGGATGTCGGTACGGCGACCTTCTACTCTGACCTTGACCTCCATGAACGTCTGCTATAACATTCATCATACGTGGATCCTCTTGTAGAGATGATCGGCTACGAGGTGGATATCTCCCTATGTCATCACTGCTAAATGAATGTCTAACGGTATCGTGAAAGGTAACACGCTGTGGAACACTTCGTCGGTTTCTGTTTCTTCGCATGACGATATCGTTTGCGGACAAATGATCCATACTGCCGTTTGGATTTTCACTGACAGGCGGTAGGGATAACTCAAAACGTTCATCTTCAGACGAAGGCGCTTGTTCCCCTTCATCAAACCCACTTTCGCTGGGCGTGATATCACAACTGGGCAGCGAACTAGGCCTTTTTCTCTTATGCATATGTACATCTTTTAGTTCAATAGAACCGACAGATATTGACGGAGTCTTAATTAAACTGTCGCTTTTAATCATAAATATCGTCTGCCCAACAGGTGCGTAGTCTAAAATACGGAACAGCCATTGTTGTTTTATCGTTAGTAAGATCCAAAATAAAATCCAGAACACGAGGTAACACACATCAACAACAATACTAGATAAAAGTAATCCATCCTTTGTCACACGGTACACCGATATCAAATCATACAGAAGCGGCCCCTTCAAACACACCATGAATGCCAGAGCAACCATTGCGCATGTGTGAGTCACATATCCGTTGCAAGGACCTTTCACAATTATACTTTGCTTTACATATGACTCCGGATTATGTTTTCTGTCAAATACTTCAAATTTTTCCCGGAAATAATGGGAACCATATTCAAATATAATTATTGTTGAAAACAAAACAATAACCCCGCTTCCTATGTATAATCCCATTATGGCGGAATTCCCTAAAATAAGATGTACATTTCTCTCGTAAATTAAAATGTTAGAGCTGATTTTATATAGGACTGTGATACCGGCGAACGTGAATAATGAATTGATGCTCATAAAAAGTAACTGTGTTACGAAAATAAAGGCCAATCCTTTGTTTGTATACCAAAATACCGAAGCATACCGAATGGAAAATGCTATGAATGCAAAAACAAAATTTAGAAATGCTACACTGACGGGTTCCGCATGGTTTGAAGTAATTAGTAATTTCAGATATTTATTCACAATAACGGTTGTGTTATCTTCTGATAATGTCTCGTTGAGTCGACCAATGACGTCACTTCTGTAATGGCGGTCTGATGTAAACAGAAAATCCAGATCGGAAGTCCATACATAATCTGAAAGTACAAAAAACACAGATTTGGATTAAAAAACGAAACGAACGTTTCTTAACATTATTTTCAATGCGAGTGTTTTCATAAGCATGCTTTCTCTGAGTTCTAAAGAAATTTTGATACTGTCTATATTTGACGTCATACCATTTTCATCAACAAGAGTACATAGAGAAAGAGGTTAAAACAACTAAATTGCGATGGGTTTTTTTTTTTTTTTTTTTTTTTTTTTTTTTTTTTTTTTTTTTTTTTTTTTTGATGATTGTAGTCCTTTGTATTCATTAACTAAAATTAACAATGCTGATGTAGCCAAATAAACTAAAACTTATTGATAAAATTAATTATCACCGGAAATTGTCTCTAAAACAAGAGATTATAATTATCGAAACAACAACAATAATTGTGTCTGTGTCATAAATATATAACACAAATACCTTCTAAAATTTGATGTGTCATATGTGCACATTTCAGAAAATCACTCTTCATCAGTGACATTAAGGGCCGGAAAGATTGATAGATAAAAAACATAAGCCAAACAGTTGAAAATTAAAATTAAGTTAGATATTTTAATTTGTCGTATAAAAATAAATGGGAATATCTATACAAATGCACTTTTGTTTAAAATATCAAATATTGATTCAGGTCAAAGTTTACATGATCATAATGAATTTTACAACATAATGTCACTCCGTCTGTTATAAAATACATTCATCTATGCTAAAAATAGAAAAGAGTTAGCATAATAACATAAGACAGACGTCTCATTGGGGTTCGGCAGCGTTCAATGTGATAGACCCTAAAGCTTACTTCCATTGTGATATTTCACAGCATCAAAGACAACACGATTTTTGTCTTGCTATGCAGTTTTTTCCACAGGGAACATCGTGCAACCTTTCACTCCGGCTAGATATATAAATCGTTTTGGTAGGGACAACTTCTATAGCAAAATCTAGTTTGATCCAAAGGTCGCTTGTAATTTCTGTGGACAAAAACGTACAAAAGTGATTTTTTTTTTCAAAACAGCAATGGTGATTGTTTTAATTACGTCACTCTGATGCCATCAATGCAAATCAAAAGTTTATTTTTTCCAATTAAAATCAAATTTATGATATCCTAGGAACATCAATATGTCTGAGTAAATTAATTATTAGAATATTCTTATTTTTTGAGACGTAAGAAGCCTCTTGTCATATACTCTATTCCGTAAATGAAAAAAAAGTAATTTCTGCAAATATTAAAAGTGTGGGACTTTTAAAAAAAGCTCAATTGGGTGTGCCATGTGCCACTTTAAAACTTTTATGAAATGATGCATACCATGCGCTGAATTTAACTTTCTTATACAAAAGACATTCAAAATCACATAGTTGTCATAGTGTTATATATATATTCAGTAAACTAAAACTCAAAATTATGACCTTACCAAGACAAAAATAAATAAAATTAAATAAATAAATAAATAAATAAATAAAATTTTTAAAAATGATTTTAGGTTAGTGAGTGGACGAGTGTTTGAAGATGCATCATTAATTTTGCAGCTGTTATGCATCATTCAATATCAAAACAATAATATAAAAATTCAAAAGTAGTACATGTTTCATGTGCAGAATTTTGAATATTTCTTGTTGTAAAAAATTGTTCAAAATTTTACACATTATAAATGACACAGCGTTTTGAGGCTTATTTTTAATAAGTCATACACATTAAATGACTGAGAGGTCATTTCACTCTGCGTTGTTGGACAACTTCCATTATTGACCAAACATTACTAGAAACTGTCAGAGATTAAGAACCGTTATAAAGAACAGAGAATCTGTTAATTGTACACAAGAATGTAAAAACGGTAATAGATCAATCAAATACATTATTTATGTATCACAATTAGGTTTTTACAGAGGTGAAATATCTTATCTATCCTAAATAGTACCCATAATAAACTAAAGATCCAAAAGATGTTTTTTCTATCTATAAATAAATAAATGATAAGCACTTGGAGAGCTCATTCAACTTGGTTCAATGTTATGTGTTATATGTTGTTTATTTGTGATAATTCGGGTTAGATCCAATGTCCTCGGTGACAGAGTGGATTACTGATCACAGCTGCACTCGATCCCAATTAGGTCTGTGTGTGAAAGTGTGAGAAAATGTAACAGTTCGCTTGGCGAAGGTCGGCGGTTTGAAAAATGTCAGTGTGAAAAAAATTATCAGTTCGCTTTGCGAAGTTCTGGTGTTTTTTTTTTTTGTTTTTTTTTTTGGTATCTCCGGTTTCCTCCACCATATCAAAACTGACCGTCTCAAAATAAGTTTAAAGAACCTTAAGCTTGATCTTATGTGTAAAAAACATATTACCCCCATCCACTTTACTTCAAACATTACCCATAAATAACAGCTCTATAATTACCAGATAAGTACCAGGTGCTTGAAGCCCACATAAAACATGATCCAATGTTAGATTTTTTTTATGGTCAGTTGATGGACATTCACATTGTTCTGTTGAAGTTGCATACTTATACATCTTAACAGATGGTCTTTGGTTTTTGTCCTGTTTATAGATATTTGTTTATGATATAGGAATGCAGTAAAACCTGTATATAAAGACCATCCACTTGACTTAAAGACTATATTCTTATAGACAGTAAATGCTGGACTTCACTGCAACAAGTAAAAGAAAATCGCTATCATTCACTTTCAATTATCATACAATTTTGGTCATAAAAATTTGCCGCTGAATGGATCTTACATGTTTGAAATGGTTTTGACTACGCCGGAAGTGATGACCTTGATGACCTTTATCGTATGCGCAACAAAAGTCTATCCACAAGGTTTTCCGACATGTAAAATTTTTAACAATCACACACACACACACACACACACACACCATCAACGTTAGTTTTTGCATCCGTTATACATTCAAAAATGGTATACGACAATATCATAGACCATTTTTGAATATATTTTATGATTAAATTCAAAAAAATATATATATGACACATCTATAATAGATATCAAACCAATATAATTCATCTACACATTTTTAACCTGTAAGGAATGTTACATGTAATACACAAGTTTAAAAAGTGTATATACGTTCGCCAAAAAAAAAAAAAAAAAAAAAAATTAGCACTAAAATACACGTCAAAATGTGTTGTATGTTACAAACACCTTGTCGAACTCTGAACATAAAAATGTGTATCACATATGTGTATTCCATATTACCTATTTTTTATTTATTAACCTACTACAGATTGTTACTAAACTGCACCCTATGACATTCTTCCAGTTAATGAGCTCATTCCCTCAAATTCTATCACCCATACAAAATATAAATTAATCCGAGCGCCTAAAAATTAATATCTAATTTCCCACTCATTAAAAGTAATCCGCGCTATATTTTAGAAATTGATACATATAATATCAAATGAAATTCCAATTATAGAGCAATCACATGTGATTAAAATCACATAAAAAGTGCATGTCACTTTGTAGAATACAAATGCGGGGAATTGAACACCACGATAATCCTTTCTTTTATATATAAAGTACATATATAACTGTTTATCAACAGTTAACTTATTTTAAAGAATTCTATGTAAACATGGAATACTTGAACAAAATAAATATATTAAAAACCAACGTGAGATTTTATTTCATTTTATTTATTTATTTATTTATTTTTCATTTATTTATTTATTTATTTATTATTTATTTATCCTTTCATTAACCGTTCTTTTATTTATCTATTTATTTATTTTATTTTATTTTATCTTATGTTATTATATTTTATTTTATTTTATTATTTTTTTTACATTTTTAAAATAATGTTTAAAAACATTTTTTCAAAAAGATTATGACATCCATCATTTAAAAATATCAAGATTTGAAATTTATCACTTCGAGATTCTTTCACATATGTCAAGGCGTTAAATATTGAGAAAGCTGAAACAGCAAAAGCGCCAGATGAAACGATCTACCTTCGACCAAATTTGGATTTGAAGATAAGCATTAAGAGGAACTGTGGCAGTGTGTGTGTGTGTGTGTGTGTGTGTGTGTGTGTGTGAGAGAGAGAGAGAGAGAGAGAGAGAGAGAGAGAGAGAGAGAGAGAGAGAGAGAGAGAGAGAGAGAGAATTAATATCAAGGCTTTTTTAAATTTAAAAAAGTATTTCATAGCTTTGTTTCTTTACAAATATATAATCTGAAATACATTTCTTGAGTGCAAACGTTTGAAACGTTATCAACCCGGTATGAACTTTTGACAATTACAGTATTTTTAGTACAGAACGGAATACAAAACAAACTTTACATTCAGTAAATACCCTTCTTTTAATTTCTGAAAGAAATATTCGAAAAATTAAATCCTGTTGATTATATATATATAAATGTGTGTGTGTGTGTGTGTGTGTGTGTGTGTGTGTGTGTGTGTGTGTGTGTAAATAAGGCACAATTTATATTTGATAAATTTTAATGTATTATTCAAGTGAATAAACCAGCACGCTTAGACCATAAGTCAATACGTCTCAGCCTCGGTGCTCGAGTGGTTTAAGCGCACGCTTACAGATCGAAGCGCCTCACGCCGCCAAGGTTAAGATCCCATTAGATTTTTTGCTTGCCGAGGGTAAGTGGTTTTTCCGCGGTACTCTGGTTTACCTCACCATTCTAGAACCTACTGCCTCAATATAAATAAAAGAATCTTGATTGAGGCG